>JASKMD010000021.1:723267-760767 GCA_030144725.1 Haematococcus lacustris | reverse complement strand
GCTACAACCTTGCACGGCCAGCTCACCACCACATTCCTGCGGTGCTCCGCTGCGCTAGAACCCGAGTGGTCTCGTTAAAGGAGATCGAGAACTGCGGGTACCATTTGGGCTGCGGCGAGAGAGGGGGTGCGGGAGGCACCTGCCCCTGTGCGCAGGCGAGAACACACACGAGGGTGGCGAATACTAGGCACACGGATGTCATCTCCTGTCGTCTGCTACATCCAAATGAACAACTCCAGGCGACTGGATGTCTATGTGCGGGTCGGGTAAGTATGTGCTGCGGTTTCGCAAGAATCAAGTGTGAGCTGGGTTCGTTAATACGCATTAAAATAATTGCATTAAAATAAACAGACAAACCAGGAATTTAAGAAGCAATTAGCGACTCACAAATGAATAGGGATCGTCCCATCTACGTAGATCTACGTAGATCTAACGTTAGATTAGATGGTTAGACTAGATCTAGCAAGCCAATCTAACGTTAGAATCGTCTAATCTAGATACGTTAGATGGGTCGGGATAACGTTAGATGGGTCGGGACGGTCCCTACAAATGAATGCACCGCTAATTGAAGCAAGCGACTCACAAAGGAAATGCAGCGCAAAGTGAAGCAAAGGAAGGAAATGCAGCCAAATAGACAGCGTAGACGAAACCGTGTTGCTTCGGACTGTGAAGTGGACCGTTAGCTCGAGGCTCAGCCTGAACCAAGCCAGGCCCAGCAGAACATGCAGGCCAGCGGTGCAGCGCGCTGGGACCGCCACAGCAACAATACTTGGCATGTCAAGACGTGCAAGCTTCATACCGTTGATGAGGGGGTGGTCCGCCGCGGGTTTAGAGGCGGGGGGCGGTCGTGGCGCCCAATGTGTTCGAAGCGCCGCTCGTTCAGCAGATTGAGGTCTGCACTCTGCACTGGGCGCTGCTCGGCAGCTTGCTACTGGGCCACATGGTGCGCAGCTGGTTCACACGCGTCACTGTACCTGAGGACGGGCGGGAGGCCGCCGTCATCCCGAACCTGGCTAAGCGCCATCTGTTCCTGCAAGACTGCCGCGGTCTGCCTCCTCCCGGAAGGCTGTCTCGGCCCAGCGCAGCTGTGGAGGCTGTGTCGGCCGCGTACCCGGGCCTCCACGCCCGCCTCAACGCTGTACCTCGCTTTGAGCACGACGCCAACACCTAAGCATCTAAGCACGCTGAAGCTAGCGGTGCAATCGCGGTTGCAAAAGGTGGTCTGGAGAACAGCATGGTACCCGCTTTACAAAAGAGCTTGTCTAACTTGACCTATGGCACATCTTGAAGTATGTGCTATAACTATCCTACGTTGGCAGGAGACTTGGAAGCGAGGTAGGCTGCAGCGCCGTGCCTGGGGCGCGGCGTCGTTTTATCACCAGGGGGACGCCATGATTAGCAGTCCCGACTAGCAGCGGAGCTAGCAGCGGGTCGTCAACGGCTGTCAACGGAGCTGGTGAGCGGGTTGATTTGTATTGGGCGCTGTTCGTGCAAGAGGGCGACTTGGGCGATTACCGGGGACGATGCAGGTCTACCAGGCCATGAGCGCTTTCCCAAACCCCCGCGAGGGTGATGATTGCGTGGCATGACGCATCGGCGCCCAGGCAGCCTATCGACTAACGGCTAAATAGTGCTGCAAGCAGGCCTGCGCCGGTGCAGTGAAAGTACGGAACCAGTATGTAGGATACCAATCAACCCTCCCGGTTACTCCTTGCCGATTTTCGGCAAGGTTTTTGGTACAAAAAACGGCAAACCCCCCGCAAGCACCCCGTCTGTAGTGTTTGTCCACGCTAGAGGCCTGTAGGTACGGCATCGCAGGCAAGAGCGGCGTTGAGCTTACAGGTGAGCCAGCCACATTTATTTGTACACTTTTAGGCTGGCCCCACCGATGCTCAGCTCCCTAATGTAGGCCATCCCAATGTCCGTGCTCGCTGCTAGTACTGACCGCGGTTACAATCTGCGCGTTGCAGGCGAATGTCCTGCATCGCGGCCTCAGTGCTGAGAGGGCGCACAAACGGCTCGACAACTCCTCTCAGTCCCGACGCCAACACATGAGCACCTAGATACCGTAGGCAGAAGCGCCCAGGTCAACAACCTCCTCCTCAACAACCTCTTGCACCTCCTGCCCAGGCACCAGGCACCAAGAGGAGCATGGAGAAGCATTAGAAGACCAGCAGCAAGAAGAGGAGCAGTAGCAGGAAGAGCAGCAGCAATGGAGCAGAGCTGGAGGAAAGCAAAGCAAAGACTGGAATGAAAGGAAGAGGGTGGTGGATCAGCACTAGACCGCATTGAACAAGTGCATGTGGCGCTCGTACATCAGCAATGCACCACAGATGGAGGAGTGCTACTCCCACACGCGCATGCTGGTGGAAAGCAGCCTCCAGTCTTCACTGGATGCTGCTTGGTCAGCCACGCATGTTGTGGTGTGGCAGGTTCTTGTCAGCAGGAGAGCCTGCAGCCGAGAGACTCACTGTCTGCTGAGTATGTGAGCATTGACTACCGCGTTCCTGTCTCAATCCCTTGCTGGTGGTGCACAGACTGTGAGCAACAAGTCATGCCTGACTTCATCCTTGCTGGTTGCTTCCCCAGCTCCCCACAGAGGCCAAGCCAGCTCCCAGCCTTGCATTGCCCCTCGCCGCCCCCGGCCAGCCCTACCCCACCCCCTCCCCTGCCCCACCCCCTCCCAGCCCTACCCCACCCCCTCCCAGCCCTGCCCCACCCCCTCCCAGACCTGCCCCACCCCCTCCCAGCCCTGCCCCACCTCCTCCCAGACCTACCCCACCCCCTCCCAGCCCTGCCCCACCCCCTCCCAGCCCTGCCCCACCCCCTCCCAGCCCTGCCCCACCCCCTCCCAGACCTACCCCACCCCCTCCCAGCCCTGCCCCCTCCCAGCCCTGCCCCACCCCCTCCCAGCCCTGCCCCACCCCCTCCCAGCCCTGCCCCACCCCCTCCCAGCCCTGCCCCACCCCCTCCCAGACCTACCCCACCCCCTCCCAGCCCTGCCCCCTCCCAGCCCTGCCCCACCCCCTCCCAGCCCTGCCCCACCCCCTCCTAGCCCTGCCCCCTCCCAGCCCTGCCCCACCCCTTCCTTGCCTTGCACTGCCCCTGACCAGACCAGACCAGACCTGCCCTACCCTACCCTACCCTACCCTACCCTACCCTACCCTACCCTACCCTACCCTACCCTACCCTACCCTACCCTACCCTACCCTACCCTACCCTACCTTACCCTGCCCTACCTTGCCCTACCCTGCCCTGACCTGCCTTGTCCTGCCTTGCCCGGCATGTAGGTGTGTGGCAGTGCAGGTAGCAGCAGACTGCAGGTGTGTTGCAATGCATGAGCAGCAGCAGCAGGCTGCCGTGCATGTGCTACAGTGCATGAGCAGCAGTGCATGAGCAGCAGCAGCAACAGGTAGGTGTGTTGTAGGTGTGTTGCGGTGCATGAGCAGCAGCAAGAGCAGCAGGCTGTAGTACATGGCATGGACAGCAGCAACAGGCAGTAGGTGTGTGGAAGTGCAACCTTGTGTTAGCAATCAGCAGCTACTTTAAGCCCATCTAAGAAGAATGTTGCATGGTACAAAAGCTTTTACAAATGTTGTCCTGAGCTTCCGTTCAGTCCCATGCCACACAACGTGTTTTGTAAGCTGTGAATGGTCAAGATGTAATGAAGAAAACGGTGGTGGTCATTAGCCGTGTATCCTCTTCACACATGATACCTACGCCCCTTGTATGGACAACACCACCACGCGGTGATGCGCTAAAACCGCAAACGTGGTAGCCACCTGCTACATACCCCCTTTGCATGTATGCATCACGGTCATGCTTAGCAAGTGCAGGCCTGGCAGTGATCCACACCCAATGTGTCACAGCTAGCTGGACCACGGATGGTACCTATAGTGGAGGCTCACCAGATCCAGCCACATGCTAGGGTGTGGTGCGCCACATGCCCCTTGTATGGACAACACCACCACACGGTGGTGCGCTAATGCTGCAAACGTGGTAGCCACCTGCTACATACCCCCTATGCATGTATGCATCACGGTCATGCTTAGCAAGTGCAGGCCTGGCAGTGATCCACACCCAATGTGTCACAGCTAGCTGGACCACGGATGGTACCTATAGTGGAGGCTCACCAGATCCAGCCACATGCTAGGGTGTGGTGCGCCACATGCCCCTTGTATGGACAACACCACCACACGGTGGTGCGCTAATGCTGCAAACGTGGTAGCCACCTGCTACATACCCCCTATGCATGTATGCATCACGGTCATGCTTAGCAAGTGCAGGCCTGGCAGTGATAGGTTAGGATGGGCTGGGCTGGCTAGGGATGGGATGGGATGGGATGGCTGGCTAGGGATGGGCTGGGCTGGCCTGGCAGTGATAGGTTAGGATGGGTTAGGCTAACTAGGAGGCAAGGCGGTGCTAACAGTGTTCAGGCTTGGATAGCCTTGTCTATCCTATGTCTAGCCTTGTCTACTGTCAATAAAGAGCTACTACTCCAAGCAGGCCTGGCAGTCATCCGCACCAATCCAACCATATGCTAGCACGCGGTATTGCAACTGGCACGGTCAAGGACGCTAGGTCTATTGTACACACTGATACTCGAGTTGCAATTGCCCATCACCGGGGAAATTGTCTTACACAACCAATGTGGTGTCCCATGAGCGGCTACACAAGCATGGCATGGTTGAGCAACATCAAAATGCATGCCTTTATTGTCTGCATGCAACCAGACACACACCGCACATGTTGTTGTCCTTGCACTGCTGCTCATGCACTAGAGCCTGCTGCTGCTCATGCACCGCAACACATGCACTGCTATCTGTTGCAGCTGCTCATGCACTGCAGCACACCTACAGCCTGCTGCTGCTTGCCCATACACTGTTGCTGCTGTCCTTGCACAGCTGCTCATACTCTACAGCCTGCTGCTGCTGCTGCTGCTCATGCACTGTAACACATGCACTGCAGCCTGCTGCTGCTGCTCATGCATTGCAGCACACCTGCAGTCTTCTGCTACATGCAGCCTGCACTGCCACACACAAGGCAAGGCGGGACAAGGCAGGGCAGGGCAGGGTAGGGCAGGGCAGGGTAGGGTAGGGTAGGGTAGGGTAGGGTAGGGCAGGTCTGGTCTGGTCAGGTCAGGTCAGGTCAGGTCAGGTCAGGTCAGGTCAGGTCAGGTCAGGTCAGGTCAGGTCAGGTCAGGTCAGGTCAGGTCAGGGGCAGCGCAAGGCTGGGAGGGGGTGGGGCAGGGCTGGGAGGGGGCAGGGCTGGGAGGGGGTGGGGCAGGGCTGGGAGGGGGTGGGGTAGGGCTGGGAGGGGGTGGGGCAGGGCTGGGAGGGGGTAGGGTAGGGCTGGGAGGAGGTGGGGCAGGGCTGGGAGGGGGTGGGGCATGGCTGGGAGGGGGCAGGGCTAGGAGGGGGTGGGGCAGGGCTGGGAGGGGGTGGGGCAGGGCTGGGAGGGGGCAGGGCTGGGAGGGGGGCAGGGCTAGGAGGGGGTGGGGCAGGGCTGGGAGGGGGTGGGGCAGGGCTGGGAGGGGGGCAGGGCTGGGAGGGGGTGGGGTAGGTCTGGGAGGGGGTGGGGCAGGGCTGGGAGGGGGTGGGGCAGGGCTGGGAGGGGGTGGGGCAGGGCTGGGAGGGGGTGGGGCAGGGCTGGGAGGGGGCAGGGCTGGGAGGGGGTGGGGTAGGTCTGGGAGGGGGTGGGGCAGGGCTGGGAGGGGGTGGGGCAGGGCTGGGAGGGGGTGGGGCAGGGCTGGGAGGGGGTGGGGCAGGGCTGGGAGGGGGCAGGGCTGGGAGGGGGTGGGGTAGGTCTGGGAGGGGGTGGGGCAGGGCTGGGAGGGGGTGGGGCAGGGCTGGGAGGGGGTGGGGCAGGGCTGGGAGGGGGTGGGGTAGGTCTGGGAGGAGGTGGGGCAGGGCTGGGAGGGGGTGGGGCAGGTCTGGGAGGGGGTGGGGCAGGTCTGGGAGGGGGTGGGGTAGGGCTGGGAGGGGGTGGGGCAGGGGAGGGGGTGGGGTAGGGCTGGCCGGGGGCGGCGAGGGGCAATGCAAGGCTGGGAGCTGGCTTGGCCTCTGTGGGGAGCTGGGGAAGCAACCAGCAAGGATGAAGTCAGGCATGACTTGTTGCTCACAGTCTGTGCACCACCAGCAAGGGATTGAGACAGGAACGCGGTAGTCAATGCTCACATACTCAGCAGACAGTGAGTCTCTCGGCTGCAGGCTCTCCTGCTGACAAGAACCTGCCACACCACAACATGCGTGGCTGGGACCAAGCAGCATCCAGTGAAGACTGGAGGCTGCTTTCCACCAGCATGCGCGTGTGGGAGTAGCACTCCTCCATCTGTGGTGCATTGCTGATGTACGAGCGCCACATGCACTTGTTCAATGCGGTCTAGTGCTGATCCACCACCCTCTTCCTTTCATTCCAGTCTTTGCTTTGCTTTCCTCCAGCTCTGCTCCATTGCTGCTGCTCTTCCTGCTACTGCTCCTCTTCTTGCTGCTGGTCTTCTAATGCTTCTCCATGCTCCTCTTGGTGCCTGGTGCCTGGGCAGGAGGTGCAAGAGGTTGTTGAGGAGGAGGTTGTTGACCTGGGCGCTTCTGCCTACGGTATCTAGGTGCTCATGTGTTGGCGTCGGGACTGAGAGGAGTTGTCGAGCCGTTTGTGCGCCCTCTCAGCACTGAGGCCGCGATGCAGGACATTCGCCTGCAACGCGCAGATTGTAACCGCGGTCAGTACTAGCAGCGAGCACGGACATTGGGATGGCCTACATTAGGGAGCTGAGCATCGGGTGGGGCCAGCCTAAAAGTGTACAAATAAATGTGGCTGGCTCACCTGTAAGCTCAACGCCGCTCTTGCCTGCGATGCCGTACCTACAGGCCTCTAGCGTGGACAAACACTACAGACGGGGTGCTTGCGGGGGGTTTGCCGTTTTTTGTACCAAAAACCTTGCCGAAAATCGGCAAGGAGTAACCGGGAGGGTTGATTGAGGATACACGGTACCAGTATGTAAGAGTAACCAGTATGTAAGATACACGGATTATGCAAGCCGTCCACACCAAACCTTGTCCACTTTAGTCAAACATAAGTCGTGTCTCGAGCCACAACGGGCTACTGCCCAGTGTGTGCGTCTACAGCGTCATGCCTTGACCTCGCTTCACATCACGCGTTGGCATCAGGCAACAGAACAAGGCGAAACAGCTGACCTCAGACCGCCACAGTCACATCCGACATCACAACGAGAAACGTGACCTGCCGCCATGTATCACTGTTGCCTGGTTCTTAGTATGCAGTGAAGCAGACATCGCGGCTGAAGCCATTTATGGCTGGCTTGCAAGCGCTGCTGGGCGTGTTTAGTTGATTAGTTGAGGGCTTAGTCACAACTTGCTGATATTGACAGTTGTCGCCTGTTGCCTGTTGTGACCCAGTGTTTGCGTGAGAAACCTAGTACCTGGCATAAGGGAGAGGCTGTATTGCGGGAGGGGCAGTTGCATAGGGGGGCTGCTGATAGTAGGGAGGCAGGGCGGCCTGTTGAGCCATGTATGTGGGTGGTGCAGGGGGGTAGGTGGGGGCGGCAGGGGGGTAGGTGGGGGCGGCAGGGGGGTAGGCGGGAGCGGCAGGGGGGTAGGTGGGGTAGGCGGGGGCGGCGGGGGGGTAGGCGGGGGCGGCAGGGGGGTAGGCGGGGACGGCAGGGGGGTAGGCGGGGGCGGCGGGGGGGTAGGTAGGGGTGGCATGGGGGTAGGCGGGGGCGGCGGGGGGGTAGGTGGGGGAGGCAGGGGGGTAGGTGGGGGCGGCAGGGGGGTAGGTGGGGGCGGCGGGGGGGGTAGGCGGGGGCGGCGGGGGGGTAGGTGGGGTTCGCCTGCCACTGCCCTTGGCCCTGCTCCTTCCCTTGCCCTTGCCCTTGGCCCTGTCCCAGCCCCTGCCCCTGGAAAGGAGCAGGCTGGTTGGCAGCTTGGAAGCCGGCTGGTGGGTTGGAGGCCGGTGAGTAGGTCTCTGGCCCGTAGTAGGCTGGCTGGCCGCCACCATTGGGTGCCGCCCCACTGCTGGCATAAGCTGGGAAGGTGTTGGGCTGGTGCTGGCCATGCAGCTGGGGTGCGGCAGCTGGGTGCATGTAGCTTGTCTGCCACTGGGTCCCTGCAGCAGCTGGGGGCTGCGGGCTGCTGGCTAGGGAGGGCGGCCCACCAATAAGGGGGGTGTGCCGGGTAGGAGTGCACGCTGGGTGGGGGAGGCAGCAGGCCGTGGGTCAGGCTGGTGGTCGTGGCAAAGTTGCCTGTGGGGGCGAGGTGGCGGCAGTAGGCATAAGGCAGCTGCAGCAGCTGAGGCGGCTGGGGCAGGGCAGGGTGCAGCACGCCATAGGGTTAAGGACCAGGAGGCTTCAGAAGAAGCAGGAGGGGAGTGGCAGGTAGCAGCAGCGGAGCAAGATGGGTCACGCAATCACAGCGGCTGGCGCAGCAGATGCAAAGGGGATGGTGGATGTGTGATTAGAGTGTGAGTTGCGGTAGTGGGGAAGGAAGGGGGTGGAGGGAGGGGTCATGGTGGGGAGCGGGGGAAGGGTGGATGTGTGGATAGGGGGTGGGTTGGGGTGGTGGGGCTGGGAGGAGGTGGAGGGAGGGGTGGGGTGGGAGCGGGGGAAAGGTAGGGGGAGTGTGTTGGGAGGAGGGTTGTGGAAGCATATGCATCTTGTTGAGTTAGCGTTAAGGTGAGGGTAGGGGCAGCCAGCCACGGCGCCCCTATCGCCAGGCAGGAGGTGCTGGTTGGGGACAGAGGTGGGGTAGGTGGTGTACAGCCTCATTCAGCCCCCCTCATCATCAGCCTCAGTCAGCCATGCTGCCATCAAGGCCAGGGAGTATTGAGCATGCTGCCACCAAGGCCAGGGAGTATTGAGCATGCTGCCATCAAGGTCAGGGGAGTAACAGGCACCCAGGGCGCCACACTCACCAGTAGGCCCTCCAGGGAGCTGCAGAGGCGGCACCAGGTACGTGTACACCTCTGGCTGACTGGTCTTTGGTTCGACGCGCAGCTGCAGGGGCGGATTAGGGCAGGGGGCAGCGTATACGGGTATACGGGTATATACGGGTAGTTAATCAAACAGCGTCATGGGGCTGCTATGCTATGGGTTAATTTCACGGTGTTATTTTCACGGTGTTACTTTCACGGGAAACCCAAATTTCTAGAAAAGGCCACCGCCCGTCGCACTGCGCATCGCGTGATGGCTAAGAAGAAGCGGAAGGGTAGCGACAAGAAACGTAAAGGTTCGTGTCCCCAGCCGTGACGTGAGCCCTAGACGTGAGTTACGCGCTGTGTGATAACCCGTCGCTCCTGTTGGCTCCATCGCAGTGTCTCGTTCCGCCCAAGGCAAGCAACGACAGGATCGTCGAGATGGCTGGACCACGCGTCGCCGTCAGGTGTGGGTCCATCCCCGCCTTATGTGTCCCCGCACTGTTTGTGTTGACCCCGCCTTGTGTCTTAGCCTGTCAAAATGGCAACCTCGCTTGGCTGCAGGTCATCAAGGTCCCCGAGGGCGCAGTGCTGCGCGGCTGCAAGAAGACCAGGCGCAAGCTGAGGGAGCACCTCCGGCTGCGGGCTGAGATCCACTCTCAGCTCCGCGTGATTGCGTCGCTGTTTGTCCTGCGTATCTTTCTCACCTGCCTGGTGGGCTACCCTACCCCGGGATGTGCCAGCGCCCCTCAGCCTCCAGCCGTGCAGCCTCCCCAACCCCCTGATGCTCCCCCCCTACCCCCACTCCCCCCACGGGCCCCTGCCCAGCTGCCCAGCCTGCCCAGCCTGCCCAGCCTGCCAGCATGGAGTGTGACACCGACTCTGACTCCGAGTCAGACTGTGGCTCAGAGCCAGAGCCACAGTCTGACTCGGAGTCAGAGTCAGAGTCAGAGCCTGAGCCAGTCACGCAACCCCCCCAAAGGCGCTGCAGCGCCCGCCTGGCAGCCCTTGCACCCGCAGCACCCACTGGCCCTCCCTTGCCCCTTGACTGCGAGGACCCCCTGATGCTCAGGCAGCTGAAAGACTTCTGCAAGTTCTTCGCCAACCCAAACTTCAAGACATGCTACAACCAGCTGCAGCGGCCCCGCCACCGGCGCCGCCACCCCATGCTCATGCCAGCCTTTGAGGACCCCAGCAACCAGGCGCTTGTGGCCAAGCTGCAGGAGCTAGGCAGCATCTACCTGGCGGGTGACGCCAACACCATCGACGCACACTCCATGCAGCTGGCGGTGGCCATGCAGCAACACTACTCCAACCCAGGCAAGTCAAGGTGGTGACTAGACCTGGACCTGGACCTGACCTGACCTGACCTTATACCTGACCTGACCTGACCTGACCTTATACCTGACCTGGACCTGTCCCTGACCTGCTGACCTGACCTGACCTGACCTGACCTGACCTGACCTGACCTGACCTTATACCTGACCTGACCTGACCTGACCTTACACCTGACCTGGACCTGTCCCTGACCTGCAGACCTGACCTGACCTGACGTGACCTGCCCTGACCTGACCTGACCTTATACCTGACCTGACCTGACCTGGCCTGGCCTGGCCTGGCCTGCAGAGCGCATTGTCAAGCTGTACGCTAAGGCAGCCAGGGCCAAGCTAGGCTGGAGTGGCGAGGAGGCACAGCTGTTCATCAGGATGGTGTGTGGGTATGGCATCAACGCCCACAGCTCGGAGCTGAAGGCCGCCACCCTGGACAAGGGCCGTGTGGCGGACCTGATAGAGGAGGCCAACAAGCACCGCCGCCTACTGGGCATGAAGAAGGAAGGCTCCCTGCAGGACACCCTGCCCCTGCCCTGCCGCATGCGCCATGCAGTGCATGTGTGCCGGTGGCTAGAGCGGTGGCAGCAGCCCCACACCCCCCCTGTGCCAGGGCAACCAAAGCGCGGCAAGAGGCGTGGGGTTGGTCCCCGGACCCTGACCTGCCCACCCCCCTTCACCCTCACCCCCATGGCCAGGGTGGGGGTGCACTTCATCAAGGTGGACAGCAGGGTGCTGCATGGGGTGTGCAGGCAGCTGGGCCTGACCAAGGAGACCCGGGCAGCATTCACCTCAGAGCCGGCACTCAGCCATCACTGGGCCAGGTGGTTCAACACCAACAAGCTTCGCAACAAGGGGTTTCGTTTCGAGAGGTTGGTGGACACTGATGGTGTCAGCGTGTGCGTGCACTACACGCGCCCCCTTCCCCCTCCTCCAGCCCCTCCACCTCCAGCTGCCAGCAGCAGCAGCACCAGTAGCCGCCCAAGTGCAGCAGCAGCAGCGGCTCATGCGGTGGGGCTCCCCCACATAGGCAGGGGCATAGCTGAGATGCGTGAGTTTGTGTTTGACCCAGACACACAGATTGGGGTGGGCATCGACCCCGGCGTCACCCAGGCAGTCAGCGCAGCCTCTGGGGTGTGGGATCCAGCAACAGGCCAGCTCAAGGCAGACCAGCTGCGCCGGTGGAAGCTGACCAAGGGCGAGGTGAAGCATGCCAGCGGCCTGCACAATGCCCGCCGTGACACTGAGCGGTGGCTAGCACCAATCAAGCCCCACCTCCAGCACCTGGCAGCAGCCAGCTCAGCCGGCACCTCCCTGGAGGCAAACCTGAAGCACATCACCGTCACCCTGACCACCTGGGATGCGGTGTGGGAGGTGTACCTGGACCCCAAGTGGGCACGGCAGCGGCTGAGGCTGTACGGAGCCCAGGACCGGGCGCTGGAGCAGTTCTTCAACAAGGTGAGGGTGGGTGGGTGGGTAGGTGGGAGGGAGGGAGGGTAAGGGACTGAGAGGTGGTGGGTTGGGCATGAAGTGAATGAGTACTTGACTGTGCCATGCCTAACTTGGTGCCACCATGTCAGCCACCATGTGTGTGCCTTGTGTGCATGGCTGCAGCTGGAGGAGGACATGGCGGAGCTGTCCATGAAGCGACATGGGTGTGCCAAGCAGCTGGTGGTGTTCTTTGGAGCAGCTACCATTGGCACTGGGGGTGGGTGGGGTGCTGACGCGGTGCTGCGTGCCTGCCGCAAGGTGGTGTGCAGGCCCAGGGGCAAGGGCCAGGATGGGGGCAGGGTGGTGCTTGTGGATGAGCACCGCACCAGCCGGGTCAGCTCAGCAGTGAATGGCAAGCAGCCCTGTGAGGTGGAGCTGAACTCACTCAGTGCCGCAAGACCTGCAGGCTGGAAGCCCACAGCAGGGCAGGTGGAAGAGCGCCTGGTGCGCCCAGCCTGGAGCCGGGAGCGTGGCCAGCCAGTGCGGGGCCTGGTGTGGTGCCCGGTAGTGGCCCCCCGCAGGCCCCCACAGGCCCCACGCAGCAGCCAGGCAGCCACACAGCCAGCAGCCTCAGAGCCAGGGCCCAGCACACCCCAGCCAGCCAAGCGCAGCAAGCGCACCAAGGCTGAGCCAGGGCCAGCTGAGCCCACCAAGGGCAAGGGCAAGGGCAAGGCTGCCAAGGCAAAGCCAGCACCACAGCCAGGCAGGTGGCTGGACAGGGACTGCAATGCAGCATTGAACATGCAGCGCATTGGGGAGAGCAGGTGGCGGCCGCTGGAGCTGTGCTTCTGGGCAGACCAGGGAGCTCTGCCAGCCAAGGGCAAGGAGTACCCTGGCCTGGGCTACAAGCGGCTGCGAGACAAGCCCCCCAAGGCCCAGGAGCAGCAGCAGATGCAGCCTGCTGTGGCACAGTAATGTGTGCCCCCTTTGTTGAGCTGTCATCAGCTTACAATTAGTGCATGTTTCGTCATGCCAACTCTACATCATAGCCCTCGGGTCAGGCAATAGTGTAGGTGGTAGGCGGGCTCATGTGCCATGTGCACTGGGTTTACTCCACACAGCCCAATAACACTGTTTTAGCCGGATCTAGTTAGTGGCTGCTAGTGGTTGCTAGTGGCCGTTGCTAGGTCCTGCTAAAATGGAGGCCCTAGTGAGGGACAAGGGGGCTGACTGGTCTTTATCTTCATTTTTGATTAGCTGAGGGGTTAGTCGGCCAAGCAGCCTAACGGCTGACGGCTTCAGCGGTGTAATCAACCTATCTATCTATTAGTCACAACTTGCGGTTCGACGCGCAGCTGCAGGGGAGGGTTAGGGCCGGGGCAGCAGCAAGGGCAGCAAGGGGTGTGGGTAGAGCTGTACTGCAGGTCTGGGTGCCAGTCAGACCTCCAGTCAGGGGCAGCAGCAAGGGGTGTGGGTAGAGCTTTAATGGAGGTCTGGGTGTGTGATGCTGCCGAGTTGCTGGCTGCTGGCCAGAGGTGGCAATGCGCTACGCTGGGTTTGGAGCAGCCGGGCGGGCAGCCCCACCATGCACTGCCAGGCAGTGCCTCACCCATCAAGCTACAAAAAAACACCGAGTGGGACAGACTGATTTACGGTCAACTGATCACACTGCAGCGCTCATCAACTGTGCAAACTATCAGTTGCGACACCTGCATGTGCGTAGCTGGCTTGGCTATTCTAGGGTCGCATGCATGGGGGTGGCACCTGCCTGGAAGCTGAGCGAGCCGCTGGCTGTGGGGGCGCCTGGGGCCAAGGGCTGCTCCGTGACCAGACACCAGTTGCGGGCGGCGCGCAGCATGACGCCCGGGGCGAACAAGCACACCATGTTCTCACGTGTATCCTGTTGGGTGGTGGGGTGGAAAGATGAGGTGTGATGTACATTTTGAAAAGTGTGACCAACGTGTGGCATACTGGAGAACAGCGTGAAAAAGAGAAACAGTGAGTGTCGTGAGGGATGCTTTGTATTGGCTCTGGCCTGGGCGGCTTGCTGTGCTTGCAAGGAAGACGGAAATGTGACCGGTGCCCATGCATACACATGATGGGCGTGAGGAGGCGGGTACAGGAGGGAGAAGTAGCTGGTCGTGGTCGTGTGTGACAGCAGTGATTAAGGTGTGAGGCGTGACCAAAGCCAGAGCAACAGGTGTGCGAGGGGTATGACGAGCATGTCTCACTGAAGTGTGAGGTTGACGCGAATTGAGGCTGCTGACCTGGTTTATCTGCTTGGCCAAGGCATTAGCCATGAGCGCTTTGACCACGCCTGAGGGTGGAGGAGAGTTGGCAATGGCTGATGAGATGATCTGGGGCATGTACCTGCATCCGCCACAACCCTCACCACGCCCTGATAACCGCCTGCATTGCCTGCATGGCGCTCAAATGCTGCCTGCTTTGCCCTGCCCCTGCCCCTGCCTTCCCTTGCCTTGCCTTGCCCCTGCCCTTCCCTTGCCTGCCCCTGCCTTCCCTTGCCTTGCCCCTGCCCTTCCCTTGCCTGCCCCTGCCTTCCCTTGCCCCTGCCTTGCCCCTGCCCTTCCCTTGCCTGCCCCTGCCTTCCCTTGCCCCTGCCCTTGCCCCTGCCCTTGCTCTTGCCCCTGCCCTTGCCTGCATGGTAGCCAGCTAGCCTGCCTGCCTGCCTGCCTGCCTGGCTGCCTGCTGTCGCTGGGTGGCTTGCCTGTGGTCAAAGCGCAGGTTGATCTTGGGCCACGTCATCAGGCGCCCCACTGCTGCCACATGCACATCCCCAGACATAAAGCTGACCCGCACCCCCTTGGCCAGGGCCAGGCTCTGGAGCATTTCTATCAGCCCGCGCTTCTCAGCTTCGTGCACCGCAGCTCCTGAGGCCAGGGGAGTGGGTTGAAACAGGTAGGGTTGGCAGGGTGGGCAGTCGGTAAACCAGTCAGTCTGGCAGGCAGGCAGGCAGGCAGGCAGGCAGGCAGGCAGGCAGGCAGGCAGGCAGGCAGGCAGGCAGGCAGGCAGGCAGGCAGGCAGGCAGGCAGGCAGGCAGGCAGGCAGGCAGGCAGGCAGGCAGGCAGGCAGGCAGGCAGGCAGGCAGGCAGGCAGGCAGGCAGGCAGGCAGGCAGGCAGGCAGGCAGGCAGGCAGGCAGGCAGGCAGGCAGGCAGGCAGGCAGGCAGGCAGGCAGGCAGGCAGCATCACAGGCCTCACCCCAGTGGTCCAGCAGGTCGTCCAACACATCAATGGTGCCAAAGGGGCTCATCAGCTTGTCAGCCAGCCCACTCTTCTGCAGCATGGACACCACTGCCTGCTTGGTGCGGCCAAAACCTGCAGCCAGGGCCAGGCAGCCAGTGCCAGGTGGTCCACAGGAGGGTGGTGGCAGCGGCTGCTGTGATTCCTAAGACGACAAAAATGAGACTGACACCATTCGCAGTGGCAGTAGCAGTAGCAACGGCGTCATGTCAATGGCTCAGTGTCAGTGAGGGGTGCCTGCCCCGGCCCTTCCTGGCCAGCCTGACTTGGCTTACCCTGGCCTGGTCTGTTCCCACCTACAGTGCCCTGTTCTGCCCTATCACCCCGTTCAGCCCGCCCCTGGCCTGGCCTGGCCTGGGCTGACCTGACCTGATCTGGGCTGACCTGGCCTGGCCTGGCCTGGGCTGACCTGACCTGACCTGGGCTGACCTGACAGGAAGGTGAGGGCAGACTCCACCACAGGGATTGTAGGATACACTAGCGGCACCCCGGCCACCACCACCAGGTGGCGCACGCTAGCGGGCAGGGCCGCCAGCCGCTGCTGCGCCCTGAGATGATCAGGTCAGGTCAGGTCAGGTCAGGTCAGGTCAGGTCAGGTCAGGTCAGGTCAGGTCAGGTCAGGTCAGGTCAGTCAGGTCAGGTCAGGTCAGGTCAGGTCAGGTCAGGTCAGGTCAGGTCAGGTCAGGTCAGGTCAGGTCAGGTCAGGTCAGGTCAGGTCAGGTCAGGTCAGGTCAGGTCAGGTCAGGTCAGGTCAGGTCAGGTCAGGTCAGGTCAGGTCAGGTCAGGTCAGGTCAGGTCAGGTCAGGTCAGGTCAGGTCAGGTCAGGTCAGGTCAGGTCAGGTCAGGTCAGGTCAGGTCAGGTCAGGTCAGGTCAGGTCAGGTCAGGTCAGGTCAGGTCAGGTCAGGTCAGGTCAGTCAGGTCAGGTCAGGTCAGGTCAGGTCAGGTCAGGTCAGGTCAGGTCAGGTCAGGTCAGGTCAGGTCAGGTCAGGTCAGGTCAGGTCAGGTCAGGTCAGGTCAGGTCAGGTCAGGTCAGGTCAGGTCAGGTCAGGTCAGGTCAGGTCAGGTCAGGTCAGGTCAGGTCAGGTCAGGTCAGGTCAGGTCAGGTCAGGTCAGGTCAGGTCAGGTCAGGTCAGGTCAGGTCAGGTCAGGTCAGGTCAGGTCAGGTCAGGTCAGGTCAGGTCAGGTCAGGTCAGTCAGGTCAGGTCAGGTCAGGTCAGGTCAGGTGGGGTGCAGGCAAGGCGTGCAGGCACCCCTCACATGGCCCAGGACAGGGGGCGCACGATTTGATCCCGCGTCCTCTCACTGCGCGTGTCCAGCATCAGCAGGGCGGTGCTGCTACCCAGAAAGGTCAGCTGCAGGGCGCAGGGTGGGCAGGGCAGCACTTGGCCATGCCTGACAGCAGCCTCCTTCGTCAGGTGATGCCAGATCAAACTAGGTGCAGCCAAGTCACACTTGCCGCCACCAGGTCACACTTGGTAGTGCCAAGTCACAAGTCACACTGCCAGGCCTGATGTGTCACACTATGCTGAGCCAACTCCTTGCCCCTTGGTCCCTGGACTTCAGGCACAGGTGTGGCTTACCCAGTTCCAGCCAAACTCGCCCCACACGCCATTGTCCACTGCCGCCCGCTCCACAGTGGTGTGATGCTGGAAGAGGGCGTAGAACTTGCGGGCTATGAAGTACACGCCCTGCAGCGGCATCAGGGGTCAACAGCCAGCACCAGCGGGTCGTCAACGACACTGGTGTGCAGGGCAATGCAGTGCTAAGTGAGCTGAGGTGGTCGCAAGGGGAGTAGGGTCCACAGGGAGCCAATACCACAAGCTAACGCGGCACCTAAGTGAAGTAGGCAGGCAGGCAGGCAGGCAGGCAGGCAGGCAGGCGGGCAGGCGGGCAGGCAGGCGGGCAGTCGGTCGGTCGGTCGGTCGGTCGGTTGGTCACAAGCATGGCCCTGGACCCGCCTGCCCCCCTTCATGTTAGCCCTGCCCCACGTTGAGATACACAGCCACGCTGTTAACATCCTTGTTGCGTCACAGGCTCAAAGGGTCAAGGGGCGTGGGGGCGCGGGGTGGGGCAGGGAAGGGGCAGGGTAGGTGTGAGGGGGCTCAGGAGCAGGGGAGTAGGGGGGCAAGGGGGCAGGGGGCAAGGGGGTCAGGGGGTCAGGGGGCCAGGGTGGCAGGAAGGCCAGGAGTCAGTAGGGCAGGGTGTAGAAGGGGCCGGGGGCCAGAGGGGCTGGCAGTATGGCCAGAGGAGCAACGGTGTGGGAGCCCTAGGATAAACGGCGCTGGTAGGGGTGGGGTGGGGTGGGGTGGGGTGGGGTGGGGTGGGGTGGGGTGGGGTGGGGTGGGGTGGGGTGGGGTGGGGTGGGGTGGGGTGGGGTGGGGTGGGGTGGGGTGGGGTGGGGTGGGGTGGGGTGGGGTGGGGTGGGGTGGGGTGGGGTGGGGTGGGGTGGGGTGGGGTGGGGTGGGGTGGGGTGGGGGTGGGGTGGGGTGGGGTGGGGTGGGGTGGGGTGGGGTGGGGTGGGGTGGGGTGGGGTGGGGTGGGGTGGGGTGGGGTGGGGTGGGGTGGGGTGGGGTGGGGTGGGGTGGGGTGGGGTGGGGTGACCCGGCCTTTTGTGCTGTCAGGCTGACCAGCGCCTCTGGGTCTGTGTCAGAGACAGAGGCGCAGGCAATGACTGTGTTGCCTGGGTTGGCCACCAGAGGCCCCCCCACCCTGTGTCGCCTGGCAGGTTGCAGGGGGCCAGGGGGGCAGGGGTGCATGGGGCCAGGGGGGCAGGTAGTATGGCCTGTGCTGCCCTGTGTTGGACACCCCGGCAGCCAAGGCCTTCACCTCCCCGGCCCTTGAAGCCCTTGCAGGCCTAACTCCTGTGCGTCCTGACTGGCAAAGGCACTGACTGGCACTGTTGCCTGATCAGGCCTGGCCCGTGTTGCCTGATCAGGCACTGCCTGTGTTGCCTGTGTTGGCCTGGCTCTATGAGCCTGCCTGCCGCTCACCGTCAAAGATGTCATGGTCGTCCCAGCACATGGCCTGTGCACCCACAACAGCGTCAGCACACCGACACTGGCAGCATTGCCCGCATGGGAGGTAATGGGTGGCAGCAGTGCTGGCAGTTTTGTCAAGATGGGCACCAAGGTGGTGATGGTGGTGGCGGTGTTGTTGCTTGACCTTGCCATTGACAGGGTTTGCATCATCACTGTTAAAGGAGTGCTACATGTGAGGGTATGGGGAGGGGAGGGTAAGGGGGGTTGGGGGGTGGGGGAGGGTGGGGGGTAAGGGGGTGGGGTAATGGGGTGGGGGGGCGTGAGGCTAGTCAGGGTGGTGTGGTGTGGGTAGGTCTACTGTTGAGAGGGGGAGGGGGGAGTCAGGGTGAGGAGCCAGGTGAGGTGCTGCAGCACCCAAGGTCAGGGGCAGTGGCAGGAGGCCTGGGGCAGGAGGGGCAGGAGGGGCAGGAGGGGCAGGAGGGGGAGGAGGGGCAGGAGGCTGGGGCTTACGTGGGGTATGGTGCGCAGGGCCTCGCTGAACACGGGGCTGCTCCAGGTCCGCAGGTAGGAGCGGAAGTAGAAATCAAACACCTTTTGAAAGGCAAGGTGAAATCCAAAAGAACCTTAAGCATGGCAAGGTGAAAACTCAAGGAAACATCAAAAACATGCAAGCTCTGGAGCAGCCCCCCAGCAGGCAATGAAGGTGATGATGCAGTATAGCCCTCGAGAAACTCATACAGTAAGATCACAGGTGAAGTAATATTACCATTCTCATCATAATATACATAATACATAACAATACATTATTATATTACTATAAGATATATGAAACATTATATTGCATCACAGCATGGTACGGCATCGTTATGAGCATTAATGTGAGCATGCCATCGCATGGCCTGCCATGACTGGGCGACTATGGAGAGGCATGCATGCAGGCTACGTATGCTGGCAGGGGGGTGGAAGGTGATGTGGCGGCAGCAGGTGTGGTGCTGACCTGGTTGATCATGTCCTGAGTCATGGGGTGCGCCAGCCTCATGTCAGGATCCCTCAGCCCACACCAGGCCACCAGGGCAGGCACCTGCTCAGCAGCGGGGGTTGCAGGCCAGGGGGAGGGCCACACCATGCTGTACCAGCTGAATGGCATGCCCCCAGGCACTAGCACTGTGCAGTGGTGAGCCTGGGCAGCAGGGGCTACACCACGGTGGTGGTGCCACTGTAGCCATACAAGCACCTCAGGGCCGAGCAGGCCTGAGCCAGCCTGCCCTCACAGGACCCTGGACCTCTCATCAGGGGGTTTACTTCTAAACCTCTCACCAGGGCTTACCCTCACCACTCCCCTGGACCTACCACACCAGGGGGGAGAGGGAGGGGGAGAGGGAGGGGGGTGATTAACACCCTGAGTAATGGAAGGGGGAGGGCAAACTACGGCCTCACTATCAGTGTGGGGGGGGAGGAGGGGGGCAGGCCTAGACAGGCCGGCACTACAGGGGTGGCACGCAACCACATCAGGAGGGGAGGTGCAGGGCGACATACATTACCAAGAACAATCCAGCGGTCCACAGGGGATAGCCCTCAGGAGACACAGCACCCCAGGGCCGTCCCCCCACTCCCTCCCCTCCCCTCCCTCCCCGGCCCTTCCCCTCCCCCCCCCTCGCGCCCCCCCCCCCCCCCCTCCCTCTCCCCCTCCATCCCCCCTCCCCTTTCCCCCAAACCCTGTCCCACCTGCCACACGCCATCATTGTACAGCTGGTCGCCTCCCCCCAGCATGAGGTGCAGCGGCTGCTGCTGGTGGCAGTGCGCCACATCCCGCCACAGGGGGCTGATGCCGCCGTACTCCACCTCCTCCTCAGGGTCGTGGAAGCCGTTGCAGCTGAAGAAGCCCCACCGCCACTGCTCAGTGGCGCCTGGGACCACAGGGGGCAGGGGGGGGGGGGGTGGAGGGGGAGGAGGGGGTGGAGGGGGTGGAGGGGGTGGAGGGGGTGGAGGGGGAGGAGGGGGTGGAGGGGGTGGAGGGGGTGGAGGGGGTGGAGGGGGTGGAGGGGGTGGAGGGGGTGGAGGGGGTGGAGGGGGTGGAGGGGGTGGAGGGGGTGGAGGGGGTGGAGGGGAAGGAGGGGGTGGAGGGGGCATGGAGGGGAGCAGTGTGGCTGGGGGGTGGGCCCTGCAACTGCCCAGGTTCAGGGAGAGTGACCTCGTGTTCCTGGAACACAAGGTGTCAATGTTGGCGGGTTGGCTGTGGTGGGGTGGGAGGAGGAGGAAGAGTGGGTGGCAGGAGGGTGGTGGTGGGGACTGGAGGTGCAGGACACAGCCAGCTATGGCAGCAGCCTGGCAGCCCCCCTCCAGCCAAGCTCCTGAAGAATGAGTGTGTGACAGACATGGCCAGGGTCAGGGGTAGGGGTAGGGGTTGGGGTAGGAAGCAGCTGCCTCAGCCTACTCAGCCTGGCTGGCCTGTGCTGCCGCTGCCTGCCGCTGCCTGCCCCGACCCAGTAGTGCCTGCTGCTGCCCTGGTCCACTCGTGCCTGCAGCCCCCGCCCAGGCTGACCTGGCACCGTGAAGCAGTGTTTGGGGTGGTGGGTGAACAGGTGGTCGGCGGGGCCCACCACCCAGTACTCAATGCGCCGGGAGAGCAGGCCACACTCCACCACCAGGTTGAACCGCCTGGGTCAGGGGGGGCAGGGGGGGCAGCAGCAGGGGTGGGGGAGGGTAGGCGTCGGAAAGTTTTGGACCTGTGAAAACTGGCTTTTTAGAGTTTTCACTAGACTGGGTTTTCAGCGCGAATCAGAGGTCCTAAACTTTCTGACGGGAGGGGGGGAGGGGGGAGGGGGGAGGGGGGGAGGGGGGAGGGAAGGAGGAAGAGGGTTGCCCATGAAGTGCATGGTGTAGTGGGTTGTTCAGTGGGGGATGGGAGGGGGTGGGAGGGGGGAGAAGGGAGGGAGGGGGAGGGGGGGAGGTGAGAGGGCAGGTGAGTAGTAGGGGTGGTTGGCCTGCTTCACTCACCAGAAGTTCCAGCCCTGGTAGTGGTCCAGGTGTGTGGCCTGCACCGCCACGCTGCCCCCCTGCAGCTGCTGGTCGCGGAAGTGCAGCAGGGGGCGGTGCGGCCCCTGGGCCTGATGCAGGACCTGCAGCCAGGGGGGCAGCCCAGCACCCTGAACACTGCTTCAGGGTGCCAGGTCAGCCTGGGCGGGGGGCAGCAGGCAGCAGCAGGCACCACTGGGTCGGGGCAGGCAGCAGCAGCCCACCACGCTGAACCCCACCATCTGGGGTGCTGCGCCAACACGGTTACAAACCCATATTCTTTTACAATTCCCATCCCATCACCTAGTATGACAGCAGTGGCTACAGGCAGAGGCCTGGTTGCAAACTGCATGGCCTTGGACCTGCAGCACAAATGCCTCCTCCTCCTCCTCCTCCCCCTCACTGCCCCCCCGCCCTGCTGCCCCCCCCGCCCTGCTGGCCCCCCCGCCTCAGCGTTGTGACCCACCACCATGACGCTTGCATGGTACTGGCGGGAGGTGGGGGTCGTATCCATTGAAGCGCAGGTAGGGGCCATACCTGGTGCAGGGCAGGCAGGCCAGGTGTGCATGATCAGCAGCAGCCATGAGGGAAACTGCTATCATCAGATCCCCACTCGCTCCCTTCATCTCCCTGCCCCACCCCTGACCCCCCCTGCCCCACCCCTCACCCCCCTGCCCCCACCCCTGACCCCCCTGCCCCCACCCCTGACCCCCCTGCCCCACCCCTTGACCCCCCTGCCCCACCCCTCACCCCCCTGCCCCACCCCTCACCCCCCTGCCCCACCCTTCATCTCCCTGCCCCACCCCTCACCCCCCCTCCCCCTCGCCCCTCACCCCCCTGCCCCACCCCTGACACCTCTTCCCCCCCTGCCCCTCCCCTGACACCTCTTCCCCCCCTGCCCTCACCGGGGCACGTCAGGTGCTGGGCCCACAATGCCTGGCGACCAGGTGACCGGGCCAGGTGGCTGCTGCTGCCCCCCCGCCCCCCACCCCGCCTGCCAGCCGGGACCCCCCCTGCTGCTGCTCAGCCTCACCCGCCCTCCGGCTCCAGGGCATCAGCCTCTGGGCCAGGGAGAGGCCGGGGGCCGGGGAGGCCGCCCCCCCCGCCCCCCCTGCTGCTGCTGCTGCTGGGTCTGTGCCGGTGCCGGGCTCGGGACCAGGGCCAGGGGTGGGGGGGGCAGGCCGGCAGCAGAAGCGCCCCGGGGGGTCGGCCTCCGGGGGGGCAGCCAGGGCAGCAGGGTCAGTGGGGGGAAGGGTGGGGTCGCCAGGGGCAGGAGGGGCAGAGGGGGGGAGGGTGGGGTCGGCAGGGGCAGCAGGGGCGGAGGGGGGTGAGGCAGGCCGCTGGCGGAACATGCGGGCGAAGAAGCCAGCGGCCTCTGCAGAGGTGCCCTGGTTAGCAGGGGGGTCGGGGGGGGGGGCCCATGCCTGGGCCTTGGGAGGGTGGGGGGGGGCCGGCCTGCTGGCCCAGTGGGGGGGAGGCGCCTGGGTATGAGAGGGGCGCTGGCCCCTGCCCTGCCTGCTGCTGCTGCATTTGCGGGGGCGGCAGTTGGGGCGGGCACCTGCTGCTGTTGCTGCGGTGGCCATGACGGTGGCTGCTGCTGCTGCTGTTGTTGCTGCTGTGAGGGGGGTAACCCTGGTTGTGGATGCTGGTTGCTTGCCTGTGACAGGGATGGTGGGTACTGCATGGAAGCGCTGGGGCGGGTGTCTAGCTGCGGTGGGTACGTGCCTGTGGCTGGAAATTGAGGGGAAGGAGCCTGGAAACTCTGATTGGCAGGGACCAAGCTGTCATTCTGTCCCGGCCAGGGGTATGGTGGCGGGGCTTGCGGCTGCTGCCAGCTTTGTGGCTGACCAGCAGGTGGAGGACCAGGATGTTGCTGCCAAAGCTGAGGCTGGCTAGAAGGGTACATCCCGCCTTGGGGTGCGTATGGCTGCATAGCTGTACTTCAGGTGCTGCTCATCTCCCAGGCGCGGGTGCACTATATCCTGTAGTGTTGGTCGTCGGAGTCGTGCTTTCAGCTCAGTTCAACAATGCGTCCGGTAATACATGAAACCCTCGGGTGTGCTTGCGATGCACAACAAATACGTGGTTTGAATTACAAGCCTGAAAACATATGGCCGAAATCACGACCACTGGCTAATGAGTCATGGCGTTCCTCGAAGACTACATAGCATGATGACTTAAGTGCTGCCAGACTGCGATGTCCATACAATAATGTCCATATGATAAGGTCACCCTCATCATAGGATGTCCATGGCCTACGTCGACTGCGTCAACGCTATGCTGTCATTGTCTGTCAGCTGGTGACTCTGGAATGGGCAACAATACCTGCTGCTTTGGTGATGGCTGTACCTGGCGGCGGCCGCCGTGCCTGCAACACTCTGGCAATTCCATCTGCGCTCGTGTCAGGTGAGACTTGCGCCACATGAGGTCCTGCCTGTGTCTGACGAGGTTCGTGCTTGATCAATGGTTTCAACGCGGCGGTCAATCTCAGCGCATATTCTGTCATACTGGGCCCGCTGGGGTCGCAATCATGCCAATGCATTGCTCGTGGGGTCGCACTTGCTCATCCTCCATATACAAACAACCCCTTTCTTATCTCATGCTGCTTCGCACACCCATAATGATACTGCCACTGGCAGTAGAGTGGCCTGCAAGGGGAGAGTGACGATACTCATCTACATTCGTTGCAATCAGAGCTCTGCTGTGATTGAGAACACAGATGCTGCGTTCTTTCTGACTCTCCTTGCATAGTCAACCACACCTGCCAACATAACCACCACCCTGAGACACAGCCTCAAATGGCTACCTCTTTGCCCCGACCAATGACATTGCTGTGCAGGTATAGCCCACCCACCATCTGCTGCTGTTTCTGCCTCCATTGTTAGCTGATGAGCTCAAGCCTCCCTGATGACTTTGCTTCCCTTGGCATCACTGCATGTCACTCCTGTCAAGGTAGCCTCATCAGGCACCCAGCCACCATCTAGCAAGTGGTGACCAATCACACCAATCTCAGGACACCTTTAGAACCGTGTGCAGCCTGGCTGGCATGGTAGTGAAAAGGAATGGTTACACTTCGAATACAGAGTGTTCACACTGTTGAACTTGTCTGTTTGGTCACCATGCGCATCAGGGACTGGTCCATACGGTTGTCAGCAGTTGTATTTGCTCACCTGCTTCACGGTACAAGTCGCCTACCAGCAGGCATCCCTCCTAGGCACTGGCACCTCACAATGCAGCACCGGCCTGCACTGCACTCCCACCCACCCACCTTGCTGATGCAGCAGCATTTGTCACCGCCCCCTCCACCTCGCCCCCCACCCTCCATCGCGGCCCCCACCCCTCCACCCAGCCCCTCTCCACCACCCTGATCCCTCGGAGCTGCAGCCTTAGTAACACACCCACACCCTGCTGAGGCCCACTGCTGGGCTGCAGAGCTGCACTGGTGCGGCCCCCGGTGCAGTGATGACTGAACAATACTTTCGTTCTACTGAAGCTCTGCTTCTGAAGAAAAACTATTGGAGACCTGAACTGAGCGCCTCGCCTCCTCACCCTGCTCTGCTCTGCGCTGCGCCTGTTGCTGCTGTGGGACTGTAAGCAGGCACACAGCAGGCAATGTCTCACCTCACCTCACCTCACCTCACCTCACCTCACCTCACTCACTCACCTCACCTCACCTCACCTCACCTCACCTCACCTCACCTCACCTCACCTCACCTCACCTCACCTCACCTCATGGCTGGTACACCTCTTTGGCACCAGCAGGCTTCACTTCTGCTTCCTGGGTGATGGTGTTCATGCCACAAGTACAGATTTGTTGACTTTTGCCAACAGTCCGCATGGGTGCTTAGTAACATGCCCCCTGTCTGACATGCCCTGTCTGACATGCCCTTGACCTGCACTGCCCCATGCGGCCCCATGCAGGTGTTGGTGAAGCTGCCCATCGCCGTCTCTCTGACCACCAAGCCTGGGCAGAGACCTGCTAGCAAACAACCATGACAGAACCAAGAACCCCCTCGACCTCCTGACAACCCCTGGCGATGCCGCCTGGATGGTGGAGCTCTCCCGCTGCGGATGTGTGGATCAGCCTGTGGCCTGCACGTCCTCCACCTCGCCCTCATCGCCTCAACGATCGCTCCTCGTGTGAGCTGGTCAGGGTTTGAACCCGGCACCAGGAGCTGGTGGGTGCTGTTTGAAAGGGTGACATGGGGTGTTGGAGCCACCTGCTTGCACAGCATCGGGCCTGTGCTGTGCCACCCTGCTACTGAAAACCCAACCTGACACGATTTGACTAGACATTGAGTAATGTGGCACGCAGCCTGCCGCCAGCCTACCTCAACCTCCTGCCTGCCCGCTTCTTTGCAGCTTAACGAGGTGACGCCCTACCCATCATTGATGACAGCTACTGAGGGGTTGTACAAAGCTTTGCCCACCCCTGCCAAGGACAGCCATCTCCAAAAGGTGCGGATATGAACGGAGCTAGCTTGCATCGGTTCGGCTCAGCTCAGGGTAGACGCATGGCAGTCTCCCTCTGCCTGCCCGTTCATCTCTGCCTTCATGCATGCCCGCTGGTCTGTCACCCCAACTTACCTGTCCCCTACCATGCAGGCACCTGGGCTGGCAAGGCAGTTCCAAACTGTGGCTCGTCAATTCCTTCCCTACTGCGCGACTGCGGTAGTCGATGTGGCCTTACAGCTAGCGAAGTTATTGTGTGAGGTGCCCTCATGTTTTTTTAGTCCTCCTGCGAGCTTCGGAGGCTTTGTTTTGTAACCCATGCCCGGCCTACCTGACGGCGTCTATTGAAATTGAGCGACACGCGCATGACGATGATGATGTTGATCATGACAGTGAGACATGTTCAGCACATCGCACTTAAATGCCCTACATCCTTACCTAGCCACACAATATGCGTACATTACCAAAAGTCATGCCCATCACGGTTCAAGAAAGACCCCCAACTGCACGGTACGGTAGTAGTCGATGCTCACGGTGCCATAACAGACAGCCACTGCACTACAACTCAGATCTGTGCAGCTCATGCGGCTGCAACACCATTTTCAATGATGGTTGCCTTGGGCAATGTCATGCCAAGGCACAGTCCCAGCATAGCATACCAACAACAACTTGCCCTAAACCACACTCCACCCTAAC
Organism: Haematococcus lacustris; assembly: GCA_030144725.1. NCBI lineage: Eukaryota > Viridiplantae > Chlorophyta > Chlorophyceae > Chlamydomonadales > Haematococcaceae > Haematococcus > Haematococcus lacustris. The sequence continues at coordinate 734,682 of JASKMD010000021.1, read as the reverse complement.
CGCCACAGCATACACGCGTGTTGTGGCATTGCACATGCCATTATGTGGCAAGGTCGTGCCATTTGTGTCAGGGCCATGCAACAGTCAGGCAGTCAAGTCAGTGTCTGCCTCCCCCAAAACTGGTGCTCAGCACCTCGTTCCCCATCCCTGCGTCTCAAAGGAACCCATGCATTGCATCCATGCAGTGTACTGTGCCTAGGTTTAAGCACTTCATATGCAGCATGCAAGAGTGATGTGGCATGCATGGTGAAAGAAAAAGGCTGCACATGCGGCATGTGATCATGGCGGTCAGTGGGGGGTGGAGAATGGGTGGTAGGTGGGGGCGGGGGAGGGAGGGTGGCCAGCTGTTTGTGTTATGATGCGACCTGATGCTCTGCAGTGATGCCTCATGCAGTGATGCCTCATGCAGTGCAGGGATGCCCATCGTGGTGCGACCATGGAAAGTGCATGCTGGTGGTGTTGCCTGATGTCGCACATGCTTCATGCAACACACCCACCCAGCCTGGCAATGAAGGAGGCTGAGGGAAGGAAGGGGAGGGGAGGGGCTGGACCAGGGCTGCTGTGTGCCCTCCACAGGACGTCACACTGTCAAGGGGTTTGTCCAGGGTGAGCACACCTTCCTCTCCACCTCATCCTGTAGCCACACCCTCCTCCCATCAAAGCCACCCAGAGGACGTCACACCGCCAAGGGGTGCCCAGTATGTGCACTCCCTCCTCCCATCATCGCCATCACAGCCCACTTCCCAGCCTCACGCTGCACAGCCCCAAGCAGGGTGGTAAAGGCTGCTGCTGAGGCTGGAGTCGGCCTGGTCTGGCACTGCCTGTTTAGGCTCTGCCTTGGTCAAGCAGGGGTGGGCCAGCGGGAGCCTGCAGCCCCTGCCGCTGTTGCGGTGGTGGTGCTGCTTGACGATGCCTGGCCAGGTCTGGAGGAGCAGAGCCAGAGGGCGGCAGCAGCAGCAGCCACAGCCCCTGCTGCAGCGATTGCACACCAAGCGGCAGCAGGGGGGTGACCGGGCTCAAGGGAGAGGCGGGCAGCTCCCCCCCTGCTGCTGCTGCTGCTGCTGGGATTCTTTACCTGGGGCTTGACATGCCCCCCTGACTGCTGCTGCTGCCACTGCTGCCCTGTGGCAGGCTTGGCTCCATTCCTTCTCATAGCAGCAGGGGGGCCGGCATGCTGCTGTCCATGCTTTGACCGCCCCAGGACCCTTTGCAGCCAGGCTGGGGTCACACTTTCCACCCAGTCTCCCAGTGTGACGTAAGTGTGAGAAGAGTGAGTGGGCAGCGGGAGGCCCCCCCTGGCACCCAGCACTCCCCCCTGGCAGCCGGCAGGGCCACTAGGGCAGCCACTGCCCTGCTGCTGCTGCTGCAGGGTGGCAGCAGACTGAGCAGCCCTGAGGGCCACTGCCCTCTGGAAGATCAGGTTGGCCACCAGGTGGTGCCCTGCCTGCAAGGCCATGTGCTCCGCCAAGCCGCCATGAGCTGAGGGGTTGGCACCATGCACCTGCACGCATGGAGGTGCCATGCAGCCGCACTTGCATGGCCTCACCTCCCATCTCTCTGGCCCTGCCTCTCCCCAAACCCTCCCTGGCCCCACCCCTTCCCTGTGGCCCTGCACTCCCACCCCACGGCCCCCCACCCTCACCTCCAGTAGCAGCTCCACCAGGTAGCGGTCCCCTGATGCCGCCGCCTCCACTAAGGGGCTCAGCACCAGGTCACCCGCCTCCCCCCACTGCCCCCTCCTCGCTCTCACTCTCCGCCTCACCCTTCTCCCATCCTGCCCCACATGATTTAGAAATAGCCCCTGCCCCGTTCTCCACCCCTCCTTCCTGCTGCTGCTCTGTGCTTGTCCCGGCTTGCTGTCCCTCCTGCTGCTGCCCCTCCTGCTGCTGCCCCTGCTGCTGCTGCCCCTGCCCCTGACTATCAGCGCAGCCCTCAGGCTCCAGGCTGAGCCGCCGCTCAGCCCCACCCCCTTTCCCCCTTTCCACCCCCCTGCTGACCTCCAAGCAGGGCTCAACCTCCCCCAGGCACCCCTTTCCCCTCCCCCCCACCCCCACCTCCACCTGCCTCACCCCCCTCCCCCTGCCCATCTTGCTGCCCAGGCGTGGCCTGCCCTTGTTGCCCCTGCTGGCTGCTGGCTCCACTGGCCTCACTGGCCCAAACCGCCCCCTGCTGCTGCTGGCTGACCTCTACTGGCTGAGCAGCCTGACAGGTCACCCCCCCTGAGGGACCCTGATCACCCTGCAGCCACACCACTGCACACACCGCCTCAGCCTCCTCGCCCTGATCACCCTGCCCCTGCCCCTGGTGCCTGAGTAGGCAACACCCAGGGGTGCCTGGTTGGCAGGCAGGGTCGTGGCGGCTGTGGGGCGAGCCCTGGGGGCAGGTGCCACCATCAGGCGGCCTGTTGAACCCAGCAGGCATGGTCTGGGGTGTGACCTCCTCACTGGCTGGGTCACACCCGGATTTGTAACAGGCAAAGACGGAGTCACACTCTCCTTGGCTGTCACACCGTATGTCACACCCCAGATCACAGCTGCACTCGCTGCCGAGCGGCTCCTCAAGGTCGTGGTCAGGCTCAGGGGAGGGTGAGCTGGGGTGGGTGAGGAGGCACCCAGCCCCCACAGTGAGGTCAATGTGTGAGGTGCCGTGTGCGGGAGAGTGAGCAGGAGAGAGAGGTATGATAGGCTGGGGAGAGCCTGGGCCAGGTGGACTGCAGGTAGAAGGGGGCGGCTGTGGCAGTTCCTCAGGAGCAACTGCAGGCGGGGAGGCAGGCAGGCAGATCAGTTCCCTGCCATGGCACAGGCCATGCCCTGCCAGGCCCTGCCATGGGTCAGGCACACCGTGCCGTGTCAACAAGCAACACAGGGGTTTGCACCCAAGACATTGTGCCCAGGGCTTCCCTCACACGCCCAAGGCATTGCCCACAGAGATTCCGCCCAGCGCCTTGCTCTCCCATAACTTCAGGCCCTGGCAACCACCCTTGCACCCTGTGCACTTTATCACACTGTACCTCTCTGGCCTCCAGAGAATTAGCAGCCCATCCAGCCCATATATACACACATCCTATCTGTGCAGGGCATGCCCCCTGCTGAGACACCTGGCCACCCACCAGGAGGGGGGGCTGCTGGGTCCCGCTGGCTGCGCCGTGATCTGCGAACTACCAGGCCTTCCACACAGGCGCCCAGGGCCAGGCAGCTGTGCACGGTGTCACGGGCGCTAGGGCCACACCCAGCTGCTACGGCTAGCATGGCTGTGGCACAGTCCTGGTGATAGCTGGCTATCTTTAGCTGTTGACCGCGAGGGTAGTGTAGTAGGATGTGCCGGATGACAGCTTTCGCATCCGCAACTGGGTTCGCACCCCACCATTGCGAGGAGTCGGGACTGGGAGGTGGGCTGTGGCGAGCATGCACAATGCAAGCCACGAGCTTCGCGATATTAGTGAGGTCGCTGCAGGAACTGAGAGCGCGTGCAAAGCGGGCTTGAGCCCAGTTTAGGGTGTTGCATTCGCTGTCTTCGCATAGGTCCGCCCCATAGCGAAGCAACATTTTCACAACGTGCAGCAGCTCTTCGTCCGGCCAGTCATTGGCTTCGGGCAGCACCGCAAGCTCGCGCAGTGCAGACCTGCATTGCCAGGGATTTTGACAAATCGGGCGCCTTACCAAGTAGTACCGGCGAGAGCCGACCAGTACTCGCAGGACCCACCTTCGCCCATGCCTGATAAGCAGTCTAAAGGCCCGGGACTCTGCAAGCACTGCAGCATCGATACCTCGCATCCTCTCCTCTCTTCACGGGTACGCTCTGTGAAAGCGCAGCCTAGTGTGGTGGCTATTGGGCGAGCGTGCGAACACGTGTAGCGGAACGGTGTGCGGCGGGGCGACTTTGAAAACATAACGAATTCCGTTACGGCTAGCCACGCTGACTGATAAAGAATAGTCAGCGGCGATAGCCAGCTACAGCAACACAACCCAAGAAAACAAGATACCAAACCCCTCACAAAGGGGATGTGTGTGAGTAAGAGCTATAGTGTTAGTTAGAGCTCTTGCTAGTAGTAGACATGGAGGCACACACACCAAAAGGCTGAGCTGAAGTGGGCATTAGGCACACTGTCCGTGGCCTTTACAACAGCGATCTCGCAGCCTGTGTTTGATTACAACTCATGCTTGATTTTGGTGTTGCATGAGGGCTGTAGGGAACTTGATGAAATTGCCATGATGACCGCCGGGTGACGTTAGACAGCAAATGTTAGAAGGTCCAGCAGAGAGTGCCGCGCTTGTGTCGGAGCGCATAGCTCGACGGTTGGCAGTGCTGTATGGGCGCCCACCCATCGCAAAACTCTCACAACAGGCCCCACTCCCAAGCAAATGCACCCTCACGGTTGCCGGCCTGCTGGACGCGCCCAGCCCAGCCAATCCCAGCATTGCTACGCCAGCTACCTCGGACCACCAGGTCATGGTCAGCATCGCGGTGCTGAAAGACTTGCACCTCATCCATGGCAGCTGGGTGGCCGTGCACGCCAGCCTATCCCCGCGACGCTGCATTATCGCACAAATAGTCACCGCAGTGCCAGGGCAGCCACCGGACGCACAGCTGCCGGGAGGCGCTTTACTATCTCCCTTGGCAGCCTTCAACTTGGGCCTGCCCTACCAGCTTGCGCCACTCATTCTCGACCTACCTCGACATACCTCACCAGCCCAGGCAGCAGGTGGAGGCAATGCGCCTGAAGCTGACCAGACAGCACAAGTCTCCCCTGCGCCCGCCTCAGGCACACTTCAGGACCCTACCACCTCCAGCCCAGCAGGCCCCGCTGCCTGGCCCCCCACACCCCACACCCACCACCCACTCACCACCCAGGGCCAGCTCAGCCATGCCTCAGGCCTCACCTCTACCCCTGGCACTGGTCCTGCCCCTAGCAAGGGCCTAGCACCTGGCACAGGCATAGACCTCTGCCCTGCTGCCCCCCACCTACCCAGCCCCCCTCCCCTGGCCTGGCCCTTGTCAGGCTGGCTAGGCTCCATCAGCATCACCCCACTGCCCCACTCCCCTGCCCCTCACTCCCTCACTCCCCCACCCCAAACCGCACCCCCGGGGTCACTCTCGGTCACACAGCCGTCACAACTGGCCCACCCCGCCCTGCCCCTGCCAACCGCCAGGCAGCTGCGGATTGCCAAAGTAGGCAGGCCCAGGAGCATGGACCCCTTCCTTGCCCCCCCAGCCCTCCAAGCCCCTGCCTGGCCCCCCACACCAGTCTGCCCTGACCCAGCCTCCACTACCAGCAGCCAGCCAGGAGCAGGGCGCTGGCTCCAAGGGCCACCCTCCCACCCCTTCCTCCACCACAGGCACCACCCCCACCCCCGCCCCGGCCCTGCCCCCTGCCCCTGCCCCTGCCCCTGCTGTACGAGCTGCCACCTCCTCTGGCCCTGGCCCTGGCCCTGGCCCTGGCCCTGCCCACAGTCAGACGGGGGGCCAGCCGCCAGCTGTTGAGGTGCAAGGCGGCTCGCAGCCCCCCGCTGAGGAGTTAGCCTCAGGCCCAGGTGGGGGAGGGTTCAGGCAGCCTACAGGGGGGGGCAGGCAGCTGCCAGGCAGCTGCTGGGGAGGGAGGGAGGGAGGGAGGGAGGGGTGTGAGGAGCAGCAGGGTTGTGAGTGAGGAAGGGTTTTGCTGCTGATAGGGGTGGGGGAGGGGGGTGGGCTGGGGTGGGGGGGGGGGGGAGGGGGGTGGGCTGGGGGAGGGATGAGTTGCTGCAGAGCCCTTTAGTCTATGCCCCCACCAGTCATGCCCCCTGCCTTGTCCTGCACTAAAGCTGCTTGCTGCTGCTGCCAACAAGCAACCATGCCTCATTCGTCTGTTAGACCTGGGTAGGACAAGTCAGATGGTGGGTGTGATGAGTGTGACCCTTGAAGATCATCACGGGGCCCAACAGGGGGCCTTACAGGGGGTCTCATGAACACTGAGGTGTAGGCAGGCCAAACAGGAGGGTGGCCCATGTATGCCCCCCAGCAGGGTTAGGGTTAGGGTTAGGGTTAGCTAATCCTAGGGTGCCTAACCCTAACCCTAACCGTAACCCTAACCCTAACAGGAGGATGGCCCATGTATGCCCCAGCAGGGACTGGCAGCGAGTTGGATCTAGCGCTGGCTGCCTTGCACACCTACTTCACTGCAGTGCCCAGGTGGGTGGGTGGGGCAGGGCTGTGGGGTGCCGGGGGGTGGGGGGGGGGCAGGGGGCGGGTGGGTGGGGGGGGCCAGAAGAAGGTGCCCCAGTGCCTTGGTGGGTGGTGAGTTGCTGCCCTCCCCTCACTGCACCTAAAGCTGCCAACAACAGCAGCTCTGGATCTAGGAGACTGGAGTAAGGATTTGGGGTTGGGGTTTTGGATTTTGGGATTAGGGTTTTGAGTTTGCTATTCGAATTGTGGGTTAGGGTTCCGGCTATTTAGTTCTGGGTTTCGAGCTTTTGTTTTATGGTTCTGGGTAACCTTACTCTGGGTCTGAGGTATTGGTCAGGACCTCACTGGACCTCCAGGCCAGCTTGCATGCTTGTCGCTTTGTACACAGTAAGGTTCGTAGTCTGGATAACTTTTGGCGTCTCGGGCTCAGTGCTGCTATATTGCGGTACAATTGTAAAAGCCATAGAGTGCAACCCTTCATAACATCTCTCCACAGTGCCTTTGTTTGTCTCCTTACGCCCACCAGATGCAAAGGTCTGACATGTTTTAGTACCGTACCCCCGGAAAAGCAGTTTTACACTGAAAGTCCCCTAATGTGGGCATGTCATTGCTCCTGTCCACCTACTTGAAGATCGGCACCACAACTTTTGTAGAAGCAGGTACCCATCCCAATGCCCCTATCAAAGCCAGCAGCTTATCAATAACATGATCCACTGGCAATCCATAGGCACTCAAAGTTGTGCACATGGACATGCAAGCATGCTCCTTGCCAGACCGCTTGCTGGCCTTTACAGCTTTCTTGGCTGCCTCAGCAACCACCTCATGCTTGATATAGAACCTATCCTCTGCTGGGAAACGTAAGCCGGGCTGCAGTGGGGTTGATTCCTGAGCTGCAACACGCAACATTGCAGCGTCGATTGTCCAGGGTTCCAGGGTTCAAAGGCTGGTTGCTGCTTGCCACCCTCCATGCGGGCTGCTGTTGCTGCTAGCATGTTATCCTTGTCTGGGGGGTAAAAGCCACATTTCTCAAGTGCACGCTCTCCTTAAATGCCGCCTGACATGTATTGTTATTGGTTTTTTATTATATGCTTCAATTAAATAATTATAACTAAATGCCGCATGAACCCCTGGCGCCATTTCTTGCCAGGGTCCATCCCCTTGAAGGGGTCCCCTTTGCTCTTGCGCTCCCTGAACCGCTGCGTTGTCCTCACGGCTGCAAGCAATGCTGTCTTGGTGACCCCCACACCCTGCTGCTGGCCCCTCACTAGCAAGTCCCGCTGCTCCTCTTCCACAACTGACAAAGCTGTTGGTCGCCCACGTTTTGCAAACACCCCACCCCGCTCGATGACTCTATGAAGGTGGCATATGAAACGCTATGTTCCCGGGCCACATGGATGGCTGTCACTGACCCCTCTTGACCTTCAAGTCACCATCAGCAGCTGCCAAGAGCCTTCTGGCCCTCTCGCCTGCGCTGTCAAGAGGCAAGCTGGACTGCCGAGAAGCACCAGTGGTTCATTTGGCCATAGGAGCTGGGGGTGTACGGTAGGACCTAGGCTCATGGGGCCCGATAAATGACATGCGAGCTTAGAAAGAATACTTTCGACGCAAGGCCGCGGCCAAAGGGTAGCAGAAGATCGAAGCGCACTAACTATGATACAACTGGCTCAAACAAAGGTGTCTATTGGGGCCGCGCTCGCACGGACAAGTCGTCGCGCTAGTGCACGCGGGACCTTAACAGCCGGGGAGGTTCAAATGGGCGAAACCGGCGACAGCCACATATCAGCCGACAAAACGCGATGATCCGTCCCAAACCATTCGCACCATCCTCACGACCTCAAATGACCGTTTATGAAAAAAGCGTGCGTGTTGAAGTGCGAATTTGGGGGAACGGCAAAATCAGGCCTATCCAGATTAGGAACCTTACTGTGTATGCTCCCCCTCCCTCTCCCTCTCACCCTCTACTGCCCTCTTCCTTCCCTCCCCAAACCGCTTCCTTCCCTGACCAACCCCCTGCATCCCACACCCCGCCTCTCACTCCTCCCTCTCACACCCCGCTCCTCACACCTCCACTCTCACACCCCGCCTCTCACTCCTGCCCTCCACTCTAGTTCCCTGCAGGTACTTGAGCCTGGGCGACCTTCTGGCTGTACCAGTGCCCCGGGCCTCCCCTGCTGCTGATACCTCTCCCCCTCCACCCAGCCCCACCAGCCCCCTGGCTGCCCCCCCCCCCCCTGCTGCTCTAGCAGCTGGTCCAGGCGCTGCTTACTCCACCTGGCTGTTCAGGGTGGAGGGTTTGCAGGGGGGAAGTCAGCAGGGGGGGGGTCAGCAGGGGGGGGGTCAGCAGGGGGGGGGTCAGCAGGGGGGAGGTCAGCAGCTGGTGTCACCCTGGGCAGCTGTGGACGTCATCAGCCAGCCCATGTCCATCCAGCCTCTGGATGGCACTGAGGTCTCACTCGTGGTAAGTGTGACTGCATGTGTGAAGAGTGTGTGAGAGGGGCAAACATGGCTGCTCACCTGTTACACCTCACACTTTCAACCCGCACACGTCACACATACCACATGTGTGACTCCCAGGCTGCCCTGAAAGTGTGTCGACAAGACGCTGTAAGTGTGATGGCAGACCAGCTGCGCTGTCCACTGCTTCACCCCGCATGCAGGGTGGCACCATCAACAGCCTGCTGCCGGTGGGCGCACCAGCCTGGTGCCTCCCCCCTCCCCCTGCCCCTGCCCCCTGCCCCCCCCTCCCCCCTCCCCCCCCCCCCTCCCCCATGTTGCTGCCCCCCCCAACCCGCCCATTGCTGGGCTTCCACGCTTCAGCTGCCTGGCACCCCCGGCCTGGGCTGCCTGGGCTGCTGGGTCCGCTGCTGCCAGACAGCTGGCGGGCTGTGGCGGCTGTCCTGGCGCCCCTGCTGCACCCCCAGGTGGAAGCTGGGTGGAAGCTGGGGGAAGCTGGGTGAAAGCTGGGTGGAAGCTGGGAGGTAGCAGGTGCTTATGTGGTTGGCTGCTTTTCTCTGCACTGTTGATGTTGCCTGCGATTGTCTGAGGGCGTTGAGGCTGAAGCAACCTACGTGGGCTGAGTACACCTAGCTACAACCCTAACCCTTCTCACTACCCCAATCTAAACCCTAACTCAATAACCCTAACCCTAACCCTAAGCCTAACCTTAACCCCGGCTAAGGGACTGAATGCCAGGTCCTGGGTCGAGGTCCTGCTTGGGTCCGCTGAGGGTCAGCCCCCTCCTACCCCCCCTTCCTTCCACCCTGCCTGTGCCTCACCCACCTGCCCTGCCCTTCCCCCCCACCCCCTTCCCCCCACCCCCTTCCCCTCCCCTGCCTGCGCCTCACTGTCCAGGGCCTGAGCCTGGGCCTCCAGGCGTCAGTGCTGCTGACTGGCCCACCTGGCAGCGGCAAGAAGACGGCGGGCAGGGCGGCCGCGGCTGCATTGGGGTTGCACTGCATCACCACTAGCTGCCTGGAGCTCAGGGTAGGTCAGGGGGAGGGGGAGGGGGAGGGGGAGGGGGAGGGGGAGGGGGAGGGGGAGGGGGAGGGGGAGGGGGAGGGGGAGGGGGAGGGGGAGGGGGAGGGGGAGGGGGAGGGTCCCTGACCCCTTCCAGCTGCCCCTGCTGATGGTGCCCAGGGCCAGACCGAGGCCAAGACCGCTGCTGCCCTGACGTCCTTGTTCAAGGAGGCCAGCCGCTACTCCCCCTGCCTGCTGCTGCTCACTGACCTGGAGGACCTGGTGGGACAACGAGGTAAGGGTGGCAGGGTCAGGGGGCAGCAGGGGGAGGGGGAGGGGGCAGCAGGGTCAGGGGGCAGCAGGGGGAGGGGGAGGGGGCAGCAGGGCAGCGGTAGAGGGGGAGTAAGAAACAGGCGGTGGGGTTGAAAGCAGCAGGAAGGGGAGTGGGGTTGGGTTGGACAGGGCATGGAGGATGGATAGGGGGTTTTGACTCAACCCAAAGCGAACTGACGTGCCCCTACTTGACCTGACCCTGCCAGGTGCCGCTAGCGCCACTGCCCATGACCTGGGTCAGCAGCGAGTGGCGGATGCGCTGCTAGGGGGCGTGCGCCTGTACTGCTCCCCTGCTTCGCGCAAAGCAGTGCTGCCAGGACCCCACACCCACCCCTCCCTAGCCCCTCCCCCTCCCCCCTCCCCCTCCCACTGCCTCCCTCCCCTCCCCTCCCCCCGCACAACCCACCCCCTCCACCCTCTCAGCCCCCCTCCCCCGCCGCTCTGCCCCCACCCACCCCTGCCCCCACCCCCCCTCCACCGGCTCCTGGCCTGGTGCTGCTGCTGGGGCTGGCCAAGGACCTGCAAGACGTGGCCGTGCCCCTGGGTCAGGCCTTCACCCACCAGGTGGCTATGGAGGCAGCCGGCAGGGAGCACCACCTGGCCCTGCTGAGGGAGGTGCTGGGGGGCTATGTGCGCCAGGGAGGGGGGGCCACCACCAACACCACCACCACTGCCACTACCAGCACTACCAGCAGCAGCAGCAGCAGCACAGGAAGCAGCTGCCCCCCACCCCACCCCCCTCAGCCAGGTGGCGAACGGCAGCCAGCTGTTGCTGCCCCTGCCCTCACCTCCCCCCCGGGTCCTGCTCACCTCGCGCACCTACCCCCTTGTGGCAACAGCGGGCTGTCTCAGCCAGTGGGACCTCTGCCAAGGCTGGAACCCGAAGAACAGCGCATGCAGCCTGTGGGCTCGCAGCAGCAGCAGCAGCAGCAGCAGGAGGAGGAGGCTGGGCAGGTGGTGCTGCTGGCCGAGGACCTGGAGAGCATCACTGAGGTCAGGAGGGGAGGAGGGTTAGGGGGCAGGGTAAGGCAGGCAGGGAAAGGGGCAGGGGAGGAGGGAGGAGGGAGGAGGGAGGAGGGAGGAGGGGGAGGAGGGGAGGAGGGAGGAGGGAGGAGGGAGGAGGGAGGAGGGAGGAGGGAGGAGGGAGGAGGGAGGAGGGAGGAGGGAGGAGGGAGGAGGGAGGAGGGAGGAGGAGGAGGGAGGAGGGAGGAGGTGGGAAAGGGGGAGGGAGGAGGGAGGAGGGAGGAGGGAGGAGGGAGGAGGGAGGAGGGAGGAGGGAGGAGGGAGGGAGGAGGGAGGAGGGAGGAGGGAGGAGGGAGGAGGGAGGAGGGAGGAGGTGGGAAAGGGGGAGGGAGGAGGGAGGAGGAGGGAGGAGAGGAGGAGGGAGAGGGAGGAGGGAGGAGGGAGGAGGGAGGAGGGAGGAGGGGAGGAGGGAGGAGGGAGGAGGGAGGAGGGAGGAGGAGGAGG
>JASKMD010000021.1:638983-722767 GCA_030144725.1 Haematococcus lacustris | reverse complement strand
GCAGCAACTGACACCTGCAGGCACCACCCCTGAGCTGGCTGTGCCTGCTGGTGCACCCCCTCAGCAGCAGCAACAGCTGGCAGCGGCAAGCACGTCACGTAAGCGTGAGGCACCTGCAGCTAACAAGCCGAGGGCAGCAAAGCAAGGTGAGACAACACCATGTACTGCACCTAGCACCTTCTTTAAGCGTGGTAGAGCAGCCGGTAATGCACTAGCGCCAGCAGCAGCTCCAAAAGCCCAAAGCAAAACATGTTCCGACTGCTGCTGCGCGTTGCAGGTGCCATTCACAACAGTGTGGCGAAGCGTGCTAGAGCGGCGCGCCTCGCATGGGGCGAAATCGCATGAATTCAAATGTCGGTCTTTGGGCAGGCACTGAGCACCGCTGAGAGCGAAATAGTTTTTGCTGCGTCTGCCATTTCGTAGATATGACTCTCCTCTGTTCAAAGCACTGTTTACATATATTTTTGACTGAGTGGCTGCGGAGATACAGGCTTCGTATCACAGGGGGGTGGTTTACAGGTAGTTGGGAACGCCTGAGTTCATCTACTTCAACATAGCGTTCATCTACTTCAACAAGAGGGTCCTGGAGCGCAAACCTAAGCCACAGCCAGAAGCTGAGTAGCAGCAGTTTGCGCAGTGGATGCAACACATGCCCGGGGAAGCATAATGCCCGTGGGCTTCCAACAGGCACCCAGGTAAGCGCACGTTGGGCACCCAGGTAAGCGCACGTTGTATAACTTGTGTCTTGTACCATCCTTGTAGCAATAATGGCAGCTCTGCATGGAGACTTACACACATGACCATGAATTGTTGTTGTCACCAATCTCAGGTGGAGACGGTACCGGACACGTGCTATTGTTTAGAGACCGCCATGGAGCTCATGGGCTGCAAGATTTGATCGAGCTCTGGCTTGTCACTATTAGTCCAGATCTGACCTCATGCATCAGATGAGAAGTGGAGGATAGCTTTCTTAGCATCGTGAAAGCAGCTGCAAGTTTACAAAGATATAAATAGAAAGAATAGAAGGAGCTTAGCTCAGGATGTCCCAACATGGGGTTGGTAATCTTCATGCAAGTACTCTTTCAATACTGAACCGTTTTCGATAGCGTTCATCACACTGGCAGCTGCAAATTATTGCCCATCTACTGGCAAGCGGCGCGTTAACTCTTGCGAGTGAGGCCATGCCGGCGCAAGCGAGCGCGGACACACCTCAGCTGCTCACTATCGATTGTTCTGGTGGTGAGTAGTGGCACCAATGAGGGAACTCCGCCTGGCATCCAGCCGGAAGTACAATCACATTACAGCCCGCCAGGCTCGCTCCGCGAGCCTTTTGTTGGTGCAGGCGGTGTTGGAGGGCCATCGCTGGGCATGTGATGTAGCGACATTGCTGCAAATGCGGGAAATGTGCGTCTCTCTCTCGCTAGTCACACAGGAAAAGGGACCCTCATTAACAAAATGGCATGTTGTGAGCTGACCACTGTGACTTTCCAGTTTTTCGCTACATAACTCTGTTCCTTACTCAACGCCACAACTGCTGGAGAAGAAAGCATGGCAATTAGTTGATCAGGTCTGCTTGAAATGACATTGGCGTGACCCGACTTTGCCTTGCAGGAATGATTAGCCCATCCGACCCTGCCCATTGCAGCCCCCCCCCCTCCCCAGCCCAGCATCGCCTTCCTACCTCCGCTCACCCCCTCCCAACCCCAGCCCGGCCCTCCAACCCTCCCTCCCACCCCCTCCCACCCCCTCCCAGCCCCCTCACTGCCCTCCCACCCCCGCCACCCCCTCCCAACCTCAGCCCCGCACTCCACCCCCCCTCCTGCTGCACCCCCTTGGCAGCAGCAGGCAGCTGGTGCTGGTGCCGCCCCTGACCTGCCTTCCCCTCCTGCTGCACCCCCCTGGCAGCAGCAGGCAGCTGGTGCTGGTGCCGCCCCTGACCTGCCCTCCCCTCCTGCTGCACCCCCCTGGCAGCAGCAGGCAGCTGGTGCTGGTGCCGCCCCTGACCTGCCCCCCCCTCCTGCTGCACCCCCCTGGCAGCAGCAGGCAGCTGGTGCTGGTGCCGCCCCTGGGCTGCCCACCCCTCCAGCTGAGCAGCAGGGGGTCAGGGCGGAGCTGGACACAAGCTCGACACGCAAGCGGAGGGCGGGCGGGAGGGATCGGACCCAACATGTCGAGCAAGGTAACGTAGCAATGTCCTACACACCTTGAGTGGCCTTACCGAGTGGCCAGGTAGTAGGTACTACTCACGAAGCGGTCAAGCAATGCAGCAGCCTTGTATACTTCCGAGCATGGGTGGAGGGGCGTCGTTACATCGGTTTGGCGTGCCATGTGCATTGTTTTGACTGCGGCGACTGTCCCTGACTGTTTGCAGAGGCTACTGGGCCACGTCGGTCGGTCGCGGCGAGGCCCGCATGAGCAAAACTGGCATGAATTTGAATGTCAAGATTTGAGCCGCCATAGCACCCAGCACACTGCACGGTATTAAATGTTACAAGCTGCACCGCATAGCTGACAGAGTCCTCTATCCAGGGATGTGCGAAACATAAATAAAAACCACGTGGCTGAGACGCGGCGTCGTTTTGATTACCAGGGGTCGGTTTCCTATCATTTCCTGTCATTTTTTGCTAGTTGGGGTCGCCTGAGCTTAGCACGTGACAAATGTTGGTCGCATGCAGTCGAAAAAGGAGCAGACGGCTCGGTTGTCGTCTGCAGACGAAAAGACATCCGTATTTCGTCTGTTCGTCTACGGTCTCGTCTTTTCGTCTTGTCGTCTTCACAGCCCTGACCTAGATGCGTGACAGGATTTGCAGGTGGTGGGTTTTTATGTGCAGCCTGCACTGCAGACCTCTCCCCCGTCCTGAACCAGAGCCTGGCGATCAATGAGTAGGGGGCTGCATGACATGCGCTGTGGATGTTGCGTACGACCAAGGCTGTAACAGAGCACCTGTGTAGTTTCACACAACCGTGCATCGCGTGATGGCTAAGAAGAAGCGGAAGGGTAGCGACAAGAAACATAAAGGTTCGTGTCCCCAGCCGTGACGTGAGCCCTAGACGTGAGTTACGCGCTGTGAGATAACCCGTCGCTCCTGTCGGTTCCATCGCAGTGTCTCGTTCCGCCCAAGGCAAGCAACGACAGGAACGTCGAGATGGCTGGACCACGCGTCGCCGTCAGGTGTGGGTCCGTCCCCGCCTTATGCGTAGCCGCACTGTTTGTGTTGACCCCGCCTTTTGTCTTGGCCTGTCAAAATGGCAACCTCGCTTGGCTGCAGGTCATCAAGGTCCCCGAGGGCGCAGTGCTCCGCGGCTGCAAGAAGACCAGGCGCAAGCTGAAGGAGCACCTCCGGCTGCGGGCTGAGATCCACTCTCAGCTCCGCGTAATCGCCTCTTTGTTTGTATTGCGCATTTTTCTCACCTGCCTGGTGGGCTACCCTACCCCGGGAAGTGCCAGCGCCCCTCAGCCTCCAGCCGTGCAGCCCCCCCAACCCCCTGATGCTCCCCCCCTACCCCCACTCCCCCCACGGGCCCCTGCCCAGCCTGCCCAGCCTTCCCCGCCTGCCAGCATGGAGTGTGACACCGACTCTGACTCCGAGTCAGACTGTGACTCTGATCCAGAGCCACAGTCTGACTCGGAGTCAGAGTCAGAGTCAGAACCTGAGCCAGTCGCGCAACCCCCCCAAAGGCGCTGCAGCGCCATCCTGGCAGCCATGGCACCCGCAGCACCCACTGGCCCTCCCTTGCCCCTTGACTGCGAGGACCCCCTGATGCTCAGGCAGCTCAAGGACTTCTGCATGTTCTTCGCCAACCCAAACTTCAAGACATGCTACAACCAGCTGCAGCGGCGCCATGTGCGCAACCGCCACCCCATGTGGCACAGTAATGTGTGCCCCCTTTGTTGAGCTGTCATCAGCTTACAATTAGTGCATGTTTTGTCATGCCAACTCTACATCATAGCCCTCGGGTCAGGCAATAGTGTAGGTGGTAGGCGGGCTCATGTGCCATGTGCACTGGGTTTACTCCACACAGCCCAATAACACTGTTTGAGCCGGATCTAGTTAGTGGCTGCTAGTGGTTGCTAGTGGCCGTTGCTAGGTCCGGCTCAAATGGAGGCCCTAGTGAGGGACAAGGGGGCTGGAATCAGCAGGGGCAGGACTACATTGATTTACGGTTAGCAGTGGGCGAGGGTTGGGCATAGAGGGAGTGACTAAATTGATTTACGGTTAGTGTGGTTAACTCATTGGTTGATGATACGGCTGACGCTGCTTTGGGTGGTGGCGTCTATCAATTCTTGTGCTGAGACTGTGTGTGGCGGGATTTGCCAAGTGGTCAGATAACATATTGAAACTTTCCCATGTGGTTGTCAATAGATGTCTTAGTTCAGTAAGGAATGCGGTAAAGCGGTGCGTGCTGGCTACCCCTCCCATTGAACGACCACGTAAGGGACATTTGACTTTGCGGCGTGCCTGGTGAAAGTTGAGTTGTCATTTTAACGCGGAACGCCTTGTTTCTGCGTCGCGCTTGCACCTGCGCGCCCGAGCTGCTGGCACCCACGGTGACCGGCAGTCGGCCAGGCACGCAAACGGTTCCACTCTGCGCGATGGGCCTTTCAGGTGCTGCTTCATAACACCCACAACGTAGGATGCACAGTTCTCCGCTGCGGTACACTTTACGCATGGAGCCCAGTTTTCTCAACATCATCGTACACAACCTGCCCCTCCACATGAATCTCCACCCAGCCAGTGCTGCCAGCTGGCGTAGACCTCACACAACACGCACAGCGGGCAGCCTGGCCCCCCTGCTGTTTGTAGGGGTGATACTTGGATGTCGGCATGCTGCAAGCGTATGCACAGTGTGCAGCACACGCCAGCTTCTAAAACACATATGGGCAAATCTCAACAAGAGTTGAGACTTTGGAAGGGGGTCCATAGTGAGTTCCCTAGCCAGTGACGCAAGGCTGGAGAGTTCGATTGAGTTCGATGGTCGTGAGACTAGCATCAGCAGAGTGCGCAGCATGGAGGAGGGTTAGCCCACCTTATGGAGCTTAATTAGCAAGTGAATGATGCAGTTGCCACTGCTATGCTCATGCCGTGGTCTCCTCCTAGTTTCAGAGCCCCTGAGCCTAGTTCCGTCGCCCCAGAGCCAGCGCATGTTGGTCACGATGTTGGACATGGGGTCGGGCTCCTCGCACATCGCGCACAATCCATCGCGTTAACCAGGGACTCACAGATGCTGGGTCAGCGTACATCAAGTCCGCAGGCTCGGTAGGGTCCGATACCCGGCAACATGCCCGACCAGCTCAGCGTGTGGCTGAGCGCAGCCGCTTTCGGACGCTTCAATCCGCGTGTAGATCCGTGCAGAAATGAGTCCGGAAAAGCCGTTGTCCCTTACCGTGAGGGGGGTTGGTCGTTCAATGGGAGGGGTAGCCTTCTTCGGGTGCCGCCTCCTCTCAACATCCTTCAGTGCCTGCCCTGCGCCAACCCGACACCAGCTACCATTCCCTCCTGTACATCCCTATCCCTTCCCCTGACGCCAAACTTCATTGCCCCGCCCCGTCAGCCGCGCTGGTCAAAGGCTTGCTGCCCCTTGTTACAGAACCTCTAGATCACAACTGACCAGCAAGCCAGGGTGATGCCGAAGCCTGCTTCGCTGAGCCCAACTCCACCCAACTTGCCTCGCCGATTTACAACATACCAGGCCATTGAAACGTCGTTGGTGGCTACACTGCTGAGCCGCCAACCTTGTATGCCTGCTGGGCAGATGTGCCACTGTGGTAAGACATCTCGCTCGCTTGCTCTCGCGCCAATAACACCCCTGCTTGCAAGTCTCTCGCACCTCCAATACATCCTAGCCAACGTCGCTCTCAAGCAATAACCGTATGGTGCGTAACTCACACTCGCGACTCAACTTCAATAGTCTTGCAGCGACGACCCCGCGGCCCATCCTCCGGGCGGCGGCCGAAAGGTACCCGGCATGATCCTCAACGGCTCGTCGTACTTTGTGCACACGGCCTTCGCCACCGCATCCAAATCGGGTAGCAGCGTGAGCGCGTCTAGCAGCACCTCCTCTTCGACGTCCTCTTCCCCGATGATCTGATGGTGCCAACTGCCGAAGAGGGCGCTGTCGCTCTTGGACAAGGCGTCGGCTGGCAAACTGCGCGCTGATTGCTGTTGACCAGAGAACGCCACAGCCGGCACGGCTGCAGCGTCCAGTTTAGGCACTAGGCCGTCGTAAGGTTGGACGTTGTGATAAGACGGTACAACCCCGCTGGAGCCTTCTTCGCACAGAAACGACTGCAACAGCTCCTGCGAGCCAGCACGCGAGGGGACAATCAACGCACGTCTGAGGCGGCGCTGGGAACATCATGTCGCCATTGCAACACTGGCAGGATGAGTATCATCAGCACTTTACCTGAGCTAAATCTCTCTCCCGAACTACTCCGAGCACACCCAATAACCTATTGCCAAGCAGCTGCTAGTCCATCCCTTCAGAGTCCTTGCCATGGCAGGCAGCCAAGCCCAGATGCTTCTGGAGACCAACCACATCTCTGTTCCAAACAGTCGCCCTATCACTCCTCCCTGGCGCGCACATTCTGCACCAATGATTGTGCGTCACACGTGACGATCGCAAGTCTGTTCTTAGTGTATTGTGATTTTATCAGAACGGGCAGTAGCATCAAAAGGCCTCGGCTGCCATAAAACCAAACGACTCAAGGTCAAGACAAAATACACAAGTTGATGGGCCAGGAGGCTGTGTGATAAACACCAGCTTGCTTATTTCTAAAAGAGAAAAGATACTGCACCCTTCCTCCCCACTTAAACACACGATGCTGCCAGCCCCCAAGGACCCCTCCCCTGACCCCTGACCCCTGACCCTCCACCCCTTGCCCCCTTCTCAGGAGACTGACTCACCTGGATGTCTGAGCCCAAGGACTCCAGCACCAGCCCCTCCATTGAGCTGCGCCCGCCTGGTGCCCGGCAGCCCTCCTCCACCCCTGACAGGCCAGTGCACCAGGCAGCCTCACTCTCCCTTGGCCACGCCCCTGCAGCCCCTGAGCCCAGCCCCTCCCCTTCAACTGCCCCAGGACCTGCCTCAGAAACAGCCTCCTCTGCCCCATCCCCTGACACCAGGTCATCGCGTGTGATGTCATTCATCAGCTCCAGGTCCAGCCAGGCCTCAGCGGCAAGAGCTGGGCCCGCACCCAGGAGAGGAAGCCTAGAGGCTGGCTGTGTCCCTGCCCCTGTCCCTGCCCCTGCCCCTGCCCCTGCTGCCCCTGACCCCATGGCCCCTGCCCTGGGCCCCGCCCCTGCCACCCTTGCTCCGGGCGCTGGCAGCATGTCGAGGCCACCACACTGACTCACCAGGTTCGCAGCAGCCAGCTGCTGACCCAAAGCGTCAACATCAGGCACAGGGGTAGGCCCTGCTGGCTGTGACCCAGGCACAGGGGCAACCCCATCAGGGTAGATACCTGCCAGAGGGGGTTGCTCAACTGCTGTGGTGGCCCTCCCTGCTGCAGGCTCAACTGAGCTGCCCTGAGTGACAGCTGCTGTGGGCCCCGCTGCTGCTGCCTCACCCAACTGGCTGTTGTGTCTCTGGCCAGTGTAGGCGGTTCCTCGAGCCAGGGGCATGGGATGGATAGGCGGTTGAGGTGGTTGAGGAAGGCCAAGAGGAGGATGGGAGGGAGCGTGAGGTGGAGGAAGGGGAGGTGAAGGAGATGCGGGGCTGAGCCCCATGGCTGCCGCAGCCTGAAGCAGTCGCTTGGCAGCTGCAGCGACCGGTGGCCTTGGGTGCTGAAGGGCGATGCAGGCCCGGGCATGCCAGGGAGTGCCTTGCAAGCAGGCTAAGAGGGCGGGGCAGCTGCTAACCAGCTGCTGGCGCCAGGCAGAGAGCACCTGCAGGCAGCGGGGTGGGATGTGGTAGCTGGCAAGGCAGGGGCTGCATTGTGATGTGTATGATGCCGCAGGGGTGAGCATGAGGAAAGGCTGCAAGGCTAGGGGCAGAAGCAGGAGTAGGAGGGGCAAGGGCAGGGGCAGGGGCAGGGGTGGAGGCGGTGATGGGTAGGAGCAGCTTCGTCGGGCAGAGATGGCAAGCTGAGTACCAGGCGGCACCACTGCCAATCCCTCATGTAAACACCACACACAGCCCACCCTCACACCAGGCCCGGCCTTACAATAGCCAGGTGGCTGGGGCTCTGGTCCCCTTACCCTGCATGACCCAACACCACAGCGACCCATGACTGCTGCCTGCCCCGCCCTCTGCCTGCCCCGCCCTCTGCCTGCCCCGCCCTCTGCCTGCCCCGCCCTCTGCCTGCCCGCCACCTCACCTGCACCAGCACCCTGTAGCCCAGACCCAGATCCAGGAGTGCCGGCCGGTTTGCATGAGGTGGAGCCGCCGCACCTCCTGGCAGCCCTGAGCCAGCAGCAGCCGTGGGCAATGCCACCACAGCTGTCAATGCTGGGAACATCGTCATTGTAGGGGCTGACACGGATGCTGCTTTACTGGTGCTGGTACCACCAGCATGGACAGTGGCAGAGGCGGCACTGGGATCAGGGACATCGCACAGAGCTGCCAGGCCAGCTTTCAAGGGTAGCGGAGGGGGAGGGGAGGGGGAGGGAGACGAGAAATGGGACCACGTCCATTGTTGTGCTGGGCCACCTGTGGGGTTGCCTGCTGCTGCTGCTGCTGGCCCTGCCCCTGCTGCTGCCCCTGCCCCTGCTGCTGGCCCTGCATCTGCCCGTACCCCTGCTGCTGCCCCTGACCCTGCTGCTGCCCCTGCCCCTGCTGCTGACCCCGCCCCTGCTGCTGACCCCGCCCCTGCTGCTGGCCCTGACCCTGCCCTTGCCTCTTGTGGGGCTGATCCAGCAGCTGCCAGCCCTGCTGCCATACCGCTGCTGCTGCTGACAGGAGCTACTTGGTGAGCAGGGGGCAGAGCTTGGCCCGTCTCACTGAGCCAGCAGGAGTCGAACACCTCCACCAGCAGCTGCACCCACTCAGCATACACAGCAGGCAGAGGGGGAGGGACACCAGGGCCAGCAGCTGGGGAGGGGTGGCCAGGGAGGGTGCCGAGCTCTAGCTCTGCACTCTGAGAGGTGGCTGTTGGAGCTGTGTGCCCTGCTGCAGTGCCTGGGCCAGAGGAAGCGTGGGCCCCCTGCCCTCCTGCGGCTGTGCTGCCACCAGCAGCAGGGGGCGGAGGACCTGCTCTGCCGCCTGTAGACGTGACAGTCGTCGAGTTGGAGGGGGCGCCCACCACAGTGCCGGTGCTGACTGTGCCAGCCGCAGCGTGGGGTGTTGGATGGTGTGCCAGCCCTGACCCGTTGCTGCTTACAGAACCCCAGCCTGGGCTTGCATCAGCATCACAGACAGTGCCAGCTGCCCGCAGGCCTGCAATGCAAACCCTTGTCGCCTCCCTACCCTCTCCCAACTCCCCACCTGCTGCCCCTGGGCCCCTTGCCGCTGCTCTGGGCCCTGCTGCTGCCCCATCTGCTGCTCCTGCTGGCAGGGGGCGGGTGACAGCAGGGGCTGGCATCTCAAACACCGTGTGGCCTAGTATGGTAAGTGCAGCCCGCACATGGCCCGCACTCTGCCGCTGCAGCAGCTGCCACACCATGTCCAGCAGAAGCTGCAGGGCAGCTGCCTCCCGGGCCTGCATCAGGTCACCACCCCGACCGTCACGGTCACACCCACCCACACTGTTCTTGTGAACAGATGGTGTGAGGGGTGTGACACGTCCAGGGTTAAGAGCTGGATCCCCTGCCCAGGGAGTTGATGAAGGGGTGGGGGCTGAGGGGGGCCCCTGGCCGAGTGGCTGTGGCAGCATCAGGGCCAGGCCACCAGGTTTGCTCAGCACCAGGGTCAGGGTGTCCAGCGCCAACTCCCTGACCTGGTGACCTTGTAAAAACGCAAAGGCAGCATCAAAGGAGGCCCCTGGCACCTCTCCCCTGGCAGAGCCTGGGGCAGTTTGGTCAACCGCCTGCTGCCAACCAACTCCCCAACCACTTCCCATGCCGCACACTCCATTGGGAGTAGCTAACACTGGGGCAGCAGGTGAGGGGCAGTGGGGGGTGGGGCCGCAGCCCTGGCTAAGGGGGTCGCTGCCGCCTACTCGCCAAGCATGGCGGAACAGCTGCAGCACCAGGGGCATGCAGTCCGCCTGTTGCAGCATTAGGAGGCCCCGAGGGCCGCGGCTGGCTAGCTCCGACACGGTGAACAGCAACGCCTGGCAGACAGAGGTCTGGTGCTCCAGGCTGGACTGGAAGTCCAGGAAGGCCTGGGGCAGCAGTGGAGGGCAGGGGCAGCAGCAGAGACGGTCGCCACAACAGGGGCAGCAGCAGAGACGGTCACTACAACAGGGGCAGCAGCAGAGACTGTCACTACAACAGGGGCAGCAGCAGAGACGGTCACTACAACAGGGGCAGTGGCAGAAGTGGGAAGGGCAGGGGCAGGGGGTTGAGTTGTGGTAATGATGGGGTGCATGTGTTGTGCATGCTGCCAGCTTTGGAGTGCCAAGGTGGGAAGCTGCGATGTTCTGTACTGCTACCAATCCTGTGAGCTGCATGCTGGCCACAGCTGCCGGCACTGCAAAGTATGCACGCCGCATGCTGAGAACAGGCCAGCTGCTGCACATGCAAGCTGCCCACCCATTCACCTCACAAGCAACACCTGTGCAAATCCAGCTGCCTGGCAGCTACCAACTCTTACCCACCTGGGGGTCCTCTACCAGTGGCAACTCCATATCCTGCTGCTGCTGATGTTGCAGTCCCGGCTGCTGTTGCTGCTTTTGCTGCCATCGTCTGCTGCTGCTGGTGCGGCCTGACAAGCATTGGGCAGCGTATGCCTCAAAGCGTGGCAGGCGGCAAGCTGCTGCCTCCTCCTCCAGAAGCTGCTGCACCTGAAGCACCACAAGGCGGCAGGCCTGCAGCGCACTGGGCGTGAAAGGGGGCTGGACTTCAGTGGCGGCTACGGCTGCTGGTGCTTGCATCGGTGGGGAGGCTGCTGCTGCTGCTGCTGGGATGGCCGTGGCTGCGGCCGCCAACAGTGCCGCGGCTGCTTTCCGCAGAGCCAGTGTGGGGTGGTGCAGGCCCTGCACTGCGATGTCCACTAGCAGTGATGGACGGGCCAGGTCTGCATCTTTATCTGGGGCATGCGTCTGGTTCAAGCTGTGGGGAAGCTGGAGGTTGCCAGAGCATTGAGCTAGCTGGGCTGATGCTGCCAGCGCATGCCGCTGCATCCAGATGTGCAGCTGCTGATCAGGATCGTCGGCCCAATCGGTCAGCATGGACAGGGCGGCATGCTGCATTCCCTCACGCTCTTCGTCCCTGTCTAGCGCCAGCTCGCATACAAGGGCCAGCAGGGCAGGCTGGCTCTGCAACATGCTGACGCCTGTGCGGGTGGTGGACAGGCACTGCACAAGCTGGAGGGCGGCCAAGGCCGTTTTTTCGTGTGGGCTGCGGCCTGCCAGCAGCAGCGCTCCTGGCCCTCCATTCTCTGCGAAAAACTGCCTGTAATGGGCAGGTGAAACTGCCACGGTGATCAATGAACGAATCTCGAGTGGAAACGAAAGGGCTGACGGAATACAACTGGGTCAGCAGCGTACCTTGCAGCGTCGCTGTGCAACACGAACGTGCACAAGCTATCCACCATGTCACTGTTGCCTCCGCATCCAGAGCAGCAGAACTCATTGCCACCCAAGCAGGCCGCTTCTGGATCTTGGACGAGGGCCTCCAAACAGCGCTTGAGCTTGCCGGCGGGGGTCGCGGCGGCTTTCGCTGCGTTGCCGCGACCTACGCGCGGCATTCTCCACACGTATGCAAGCGTGAATGTATCAAATCCATGTGCTCGTAGCTCGTCGGTTGGCGAGCCTCTCCCGGGGGTGAGAGAGAGTCAATTACCTCCTATGGGACGCTTCTTGTGGCCTGATGTGTGGCCCTGCTCGACCCTCAAGCCACACCCACATTGCCTCACAGACAGATATCGGTTTTAGACTAAGCGGTGCACATGGACTACCGTAGGAGGCCCTTACTCAACTCATACGTTCCCTGCGATTGAGAAAGGTGATTGGTTGGGGTCAGTAGACCTGATTGCCTACTTAGCTTTCCAATTGCAGCAGCAACAGGATTCATAGCACCGCCCTCATCATCCCAACGGGCAACAAACAACCCTGGGGGGCACATGCCGGCACAACCTGCACAGGAGCTGCCCCTGCTGCTGCTGCCGCACCCTGATGCCCTGGCTTGGCTGCAAAAATGCAGCGGAGACCTTCTCAACTCTGTTGCGCCCTGCTGCTGCTGCTGGCACCCGTTACTAGCTTGCATGGTCCCCCGCATTCACCACACCACCTCGATTTGCAAACAGCTGCTGTGGCTTTGCATTGGGCTCTGGTTGCACAACCTCTGCTCGTTGCTCCATGGCCTCAGCCTGTGCCGTGTTCCTCTGAGCCTTCAGGCCGCTGGGACACTGCATGAAACCTGCCTTGGGTAAGGCATGCAAGTCTTGCAAACTTTGGATCTTCTTGTTGCTTAGCCTTGTATCTTACATTGCAGGTGGTGTGTGTGGGTGGTGGGCGGAATGTGGTGACCAGGCCCGGAGGGGGGTCAAGGAGAGCGGGCAGCTGTGTCAAGTGTGGACCAGTGTTTCTTTTTTTGCGTAATACGTAACGATCGGAACCAAAAGCTTGTTATCTAGGCCTGGCTTTCGTTACCAAACGGACCCTTGCGTCGGCTGGCCTCAGCTGCTTCGTTACAGAAAAATGTTTTTAGTATTCATAGAAAATGCCTTTTTGGCATAAGAAAATGCTGCGATACTTGTTTTGCGTTACCAGTCGGGGCCAACTGCGTAACCAGCCATGTGGTGGTCCAGGACCCTTCGTGACCAGCATCAGCTTTGCTGTTTTGAAAAACGAATCACTGGTGTGGACTACCAACAACGGCTCCCTTAATACAGCTGAGGATGTTGCAACTCATGCGGCTGCATCATCGTGGTAAGTGCCTTCGGCAAGGCCATGCCTAGGCGCTCACAGAGGCACAGTCCCAGCACAGCATACCCACCACAACTTGCCCTAAATTACAATCCACCCTAACCGCCACAGCATACACGCGGGTTGTGGCATTGCACATGCCATTATGTGGCAATGTCGAGCCATGTGTGTCAAGGTCATGCAATAGCTGTCGTGCGCTCATGTCTGTCAATCGGTTCTCATTCCATGCCTGCAGCCCATAGCTAAGGCATGCCCACCACACGTTGCCGCATGGTGCTCATTCCCCTGCTTTGTTTATGATAACCCATGTTGGTGGAGACCCTAGCCAGGGACACTGAGCTGAGGCAGACAAAAACTGCCGCTGTTGTGGTGGTGGTGCTGCTTGATGATGATGCAGGTGTGGAGGAGCAGAGATGATGTCACATATGCAGCATGGACGCCAGCGCATCAGGCTCAGTGGCCAGCACTGAGCCCCACACTGGCACCGTTGTCCCAGCTATTTGGTCACCTCACTGCCTGGCCTCTTGGCCCTTCGCTGTGGCTCCTGACAGCTCCATGTCCAATAGACTAGGCGCATGGCATGGCTGAGTGCAAGTCTTGCGTGCAGGCAGCACCCGCTGCACTGCACACAGACCAGGGAGGATCAGGGGCATCAGGGAGTAGCAGGAGGCAGTTCAGCCATGCTGGTGTCCTGTAGAGGCTGTGCAGACAGGGCGGACAGGGCAGTGGGCAGTGGACCGGCTTGCAGTGCATGCGCATGTGCCTGGGCTGTGGAGGGGTACTGTGGCTGGCTCATCTGGTGCTGCTGTGCGTGTAAGTGCTGTTCCAGCTGGTCCTGGTGGTGCTGCTGCTGCGGGTGGCGGTGGTGGTTGTGCTGCTGCTGCTCCTCAAGCGAGTGCTGCTGCTGCTGCATCAGCTGCTGCTGCATCAGCTGCTGCTGGTGGTGGTGTTGCTGCTGCTGCTCCTCATGCAATTGCTGCTGCTGCTGCATCAGCTGCTGCAGGTGGTGGTGGTGTTGCTGCTGCTGCTGCTGCTCCTCATGCAATTGCTGCTGCTGCTGCTGCATCAGCTGCTGCTGTGGGTGGTTGTGGTGTAGGTACTGCTGTTGCTGCTGCATCGGCTGCTGCTGCTGCTGTTGTTGCATCAGCTGCTGCTGCTGCTGGTAGTGCGGCTGGTCTTCCTGCCACTGTGGCTGTGCTTGATGATATTGCTGCTGCATTTGTGGCGCTGCTGGTGCTGCTGCTGCCGGTGCTGCTGGTGGTGGTGGTTGTGTCAGGTACTGCTGGTACTGCTGGTTGGGGTTAGGGGCCAGGCCCAACGGTGCCGCAGACAGGCCGCTGCTGCCGACCATGGAGCTGACGTCCACGCCAAAGGGAGCTGCACTGAGGCCAGGGTAGGGCTGGGAGTCGGCCCCCTGGGTTACAGCCGCAGGGCCCCCTCCCTCTGCCGCACCAAACGTGGAGGTGTGGGGTGGATGGTGGGAGGGGTCAGGTGGCTGCTGGGTGTGGGGCTGTTGCAGGGGTTGCTGTGGCAGGGGTTGGGGGAGCTGCTGATGCCGGGCATAACCTACAGCTGGTGGGTGCTGTTGCGTCTGCTGTGCTTGCATGGGCTGCTGGAGGGGTTGTGGGCTACCAGCAGCCAGGGGCTGTGGCTGCCACTGGTGAGGGTGCTGCTGCTGCCCAAGCTGCTGTTGTTGCTGGTGCTGTTGGTGCTGTTGCTGGTGGTGCTGCAGCTGGTGCGGTGCTACATGCTGCTGCTGTGCTGCATGCTGCAGCTGAGTACTTGCTGCGTCTGACTGTGCCTGCTGGTGCCCCCCATACGGCTGCTGCTGCCCCTGGTGATGCTGGTGCCCCTGCTCAGCTGTTGGCTGAAACCCATGCTGACTGCTTATCTGGCTCTGCACCGGCAACTGGCTGGGCTGTGTCATGGGTAAGGGGTGCTGCTGTGTAGGGATGCCTTGCAGAGGCAGGGGGGGCTGCTGTCCCTGCTGCTGCTGCTGTGAGTGCTGCTGCTGCTGCTGCACCATGAACTGCTGCTGCACATGCTGATGTTCAACCTGCTGCACTTGATGAGGCACATGCTGCTGAGGATACTGCTGCTGCTGCTGCTGCTGCACCACCTGCATTTGACCCGGGTGTTGCTGCTGTAGCTGCTGCTGCACCAGCTGCGCCTCACCCAGCTGCTGCTGGTGTGGATGTGGGTGCTGCTGCACAGGGTTTGCTGGGTGAATCTGCCCGGCTGGTGCCGGCCAGCTGGCCTGACCTGGCCCCTGCTGTGCCCCGTGCAGCTCTGCTGCAGCCCCTGACGCTGGCAACCCTTGCCCCTGGTGCCCCCCGCCTGGTGCCGAGTAGGAGGCGACGAAGCCAGCACCGCCCGACTGACTTTGCAGCTGTGGCAGGGCATGGGGGGCACAGGGTGCCGGAACCAGGGTTGAGCTGAAGCCTGCGCCAGGGCCTGTACCAGGGCCCGAGCCAGGGCCAAGGCGGGTGCCAGGGTTTGCGCCTGTGCCAGGGCCAGGGCCATGGCCTGCGCTGAGTGGGTCTGTGGCAGCGCCTGCAGGTGGCTGCTGTTGCGCGCCCACCAAGCTGTCAGGCCCAGTGGGTCCCTGAGGCGCAGGGGTCAGCCCTTGCAAAACGGTGAAGCCTGGGTGGTTCCCTGCAGCACTGGCAGTGGGGTAGGCCACGCCTGGCTGGCCACTGCTGGGCTGCACTGTGGGCAGTGGGGCCCCCTGCTGGGCGGCTGGAGGGGCTGATGAGAGGGGCAGCTGTGTTGCCTGCCAAGGCTGCTGCGGCTGGTTCTGCTGCTGCTGCTGCTGCTGCAACCCGTGATGTGTGCGCTGCTGCTGAGGTGGTGGTGCTTGCTGGCCTGGCGGCAGCAGTGGAGCGACTGGATGTGTGTGCCCTTGCGGCAGTGCCATTGCTTGCTGCTGCTGTCCATGCGGCTGGCCTTGCTGCAGCAATGGGAGCTGCTGCTGCATGCCAGGTTGCTGAGGCAGTGACCCCACCTGCCCTGTGGGCTGCTGCACCTGCTGACCCTGCAACGGGACCATAGGCAGCCCGCCCACAGGCCCCTGCCCAGCCCCTGCGGACATCCCCTGACCTGCCAACCCAGGCAATGCTTGCTGCCCAGGCAGACCCCCCGCCGGCTCCGGCACCAGTGCCCTAGTCACCACCCCATTAGGAGCTGAGGACATCCCACCCTGACCAACCAGACCATGCTGCCCAGGCAACCCCTGTTGCCCCGGCAGCCCGCCCACCGGCCCCTGCCCAGCTCCTGAGGACATCCCCTGACCTGCAAGCCCCTGCTGCCCAGGCAGGCCTGGCGGCCCAGCCGGCCCCGGCGCCCCCTCCACTGTCATGCAAGGCGCCAGCCTCCTGCGGACCAGCACCTGCTGCAGCGCCGGGCTGCAGCGTCTGACCAGGCGGGCAAGGCTCCGCACGTAGCTGTCCTGTGCCAGACCAGCTCCATCAAAGCCAGGCGCCTGGGTGTTGGTGAGGGCAGACAGCTGGGCCGCATGGCTCGCTGCCTGCAGGCTGGGGAAGGGGTACGCGCCGGGCCAGCAGGGTTTGATGGCAGGCCGCCCCAAGGGCAGGTCCATGCCTGCCGCGTTGCACCCGCCAGCCATGCCCCGCCACACCGCGGCATGCAGGGTGGTGGTGGGCGCGGAGGGGTGGTAGCTGTCCCGGAAGTCCTCCACCTCTGATTTGCGCAGGAAGGCAGCACCCAGGCGCACAGCATCAGGGTCTAGGGCCATGCGGGCCAGCCGCCCTGCCGAATGAGCGCCGCCCCGGCCACCACGACTGCCCCGGCCACCCCGCCCAGCACGTGGGGCCATGCCACCCAGCGCTGGCTGCGGGTCCAGCAGGGCGCCATTGGGGCCGACTGCGCCCTCAACAGCAGCGTAGGACACGCCTGCGTGCTGGCGGTGGCCCCGGCCGTAGGCGGTGGAGCTGGAGGTGGGTGGAGGGGCGGGAAGGGCGCGGCTGGTGGTGGAGGCTCCGCTGCGCAGGCTGCCACCCGCAGAGGGCCGCAGGGCAGTGGGTTCGGCCTCTGCGGGGTGGGGGGCACAGAGGGTAGGGTTGTCAGGTGGGGTGGGCACGGTGTGATGAAGGGGGGCTGGGGTGGCAGATGGGGTTGCAAAGTTTGGATGCTCCTGGCTGTTTGGCCTTTCAAAACCAGCGGCTTGTCATAGCAAGTGGAGCAGGCAATCAGCAGCAGCAGCACAGTGACCGGGGTCATGAGCAGGGGGTGTTACTAACTTTGGGTGCTCCCTACGTGCTCCCTGGATGGCTGCAAGGTGCTGCCCACCTGCTGCACGGGCCTTCGCCGCCTTGACGCTGGCCTTGATCTGCCGGTCTATCTCAGGCTTGTGGCGCTTGAGGATGTCATCAGCCACTCCCCTGCAGCAACGCCCCGGCCACACAACTGCTCAGCAGCTCACTCACTCAGGCAGACAGGGCCACACAGCACCAGGTTGTGGGTGCTCACCTGCTCAGCTGCTCTCCTAGAGACCTGCCTGCACTCCTGCCTGCCTGCCTGCACTCCTGCCTGCCTGCCTGCACTCCTGCCTGCCTGCCTGCACTCCTGCCTGCCTGCCTGCACTCCTGCCTGCCTGCCTGCACTCCTGCCTGCCTGCCTGCACTCCTGCCTGCCTGCCTGCCTGCTGGTCTCACAGCCTGCCTGCAGCCTGCCCTACAGGAAACATGTTAAGGAACACAGCAGCTTCCGATTGTGGAGAAGCTGCGCCCAGCTGGTCTGTCAGCCAGCACACAGCGTGTTCATGGTCACCGTGACCCATCTATGCACAGGGCCCAGGCCTGATGAGGGCACCCAAGCAGATGAGCGTGCACTGGGCCCTTGTTCATCTAGCCAGTGCCTGCTTTGTCCACCCAGACCAAACAGCCTAATTAGAGCCTGCCTACAGCCTGCCTACAAGCTGCCATACTGGGTCCATTTTTTTCGTCTTGGATTGTCCATCCAGACCTTCTCTGGAGTCCGGCTGTTGCCTTGAACCCGCTGATGTCACCTGCACTAACCTAAACCTCCTACTGATACCAGCTGGTGCTTGGCTAGCCAACTGCCTGCCTGTCAGTAGTGGCACTGTGCAAAGCTGAAGCTCAAAAGGTGGCATGCCATGTCACAGGCCCTGATGGCAGCTGAGGAGCCCACTGGAGCTAGACCTATGGGTGTGGGTACAGTCAGGTCTTTGGCCACTGACCTGAAGTTGGCTATGCCGAGGCGCGCAAGGGACATGTACTTGCCGGCCACCTCTTGCAGACACTTGGCCATGGAGTGCACCCAGTTATCTGTGAACAGGGCAGGGGCAGGGGCCTCAGGGGCAGGGCAGGGGCCTTAGGGGCAAAGGCCTTAGGAGCAGGAGCTCCAAGGGCAGGGGCCTCAGGGGCAAGAGCCTCAGGGGCAAGAGCCTAGGGGCGCCATGCAAGGGCTGGTGGTGC
Organism: Haematococcus lacustris; assembly: GCA_030144725.1. Lineage (NCBI taxonomy): Eukaryota > Viridiplantae > Chlorophyta > Chlorophyceae > Chlamydomonadales > Haematococcaceae > Haematococcus > Haematococcus lacustris. The sequence continues at coordinate 704,344 of JASKMD010000021.1, read as the reverse complement.
CAGTGTTACAAATGTGAGGGACTGCATATGATTGTGACCACAACTGAAAGTGGCGTAATGTGCAGGGTCCCCTATGGATGAGGCGTAGGAGGACTATGCCATGTATGATAGTTCCACATATGGCAGCATGGCGGCAGTGCTGGCTCAACAGTAGTATGCAAGCACACTTAAGCTTGACCAGGAACCCCTGCATGATACATTCACTTCACACGATTGCAGTGGTACTATGCTCCTTGTCTTTGGGCATATGTGCCAGGTTTGGCAGGCGCGGTCGACACAGCCTAAGAGCTAAGGGTGTGGCCGGCTTTAGTATATTGATATCAGGCTTTTTAATAGGTTAGCTGCCTTTGCTAGGAGTGACACAATGTTGCTTATGCTTGTGGTGCTGAGCTTGCCGCAACGTCATGTTTGGTGAATGCTATGCAATGATGATAATGCTGATGATGATGGGAGACCAGATGTGTGAGAAACAATGTCAGCCTGCTGATGCACACCTGGGTCACTCACCTACGGGGTTGTAGTGCATGGCGTTGTCAAACACCAGCTGGATGTCGGCTTGGAGCATGTCGTAGTTGGCATAGTAATTATCCTTTATCTTGGCCCGGATGACGTCAAAGCACATGGGGTTGGTGATGATGGTGGAGTAGTTGGGAGCCTGCGCAAGTCATGGCAGACAGTGCAGGCGTGACCCTGCCAATTCAAAAACCTTACAGCAGCCATGACAGGGTCAGGACCTAAGATACATACACAAATTGTCTCAGCTGTGTGCTGCTGCTGTGTGTGCTCCTGTTGTGTGCTGCTGCTGTGTTCCTGTTGTGTGCTGTTGCTGTGTGTTTCTGCTTTGTGCTGCTGCTGCTGTGTCTTTCTGCTTCGTGCTGCTGCTGCTGTGTGTTTCTGCTTTGTGCTGATGTTGTGTGCTGCAGCTGCGTGCTGCTGCTGTGTCACGCTGCACGTCAAGCCAGGGCACTTGCACAGCTGCAGCTTGCAGCCAGGCGGCAACTACTGCAGCGGCCCAACTGGCTTGCGGGCTGATCCCCCAGAAGGCCTTGCAGCCCACAGCATAAGCATTGTGTCATGCACCCGGTGCACTAGAGCAGGCCATCTGTGACAAGGCTGCAGAGTGCTTCGCAGCCTGGTGCCATGTCACACATAGTGACATACAGCCTCATGCCTCGTTGACAAGGTGACGTGTGGCGACATGCATGCTGGCCATGGTGAGCAAGCATCGGGCATGCGGCTGACAGTGACCTGAGCTGTACATTGCTGGTGTTGTGGCAACTGACTCGGCCCAGCCCACTGACCCTGCACCGGCCTGCCTTGGCACGACCCAAACACAAGCCCTGACCCCTAGGCTTGCACCCACCATTGCATCTGTGACCGGCGCTTTGAACAGCTTGTACTTGTCTTTAGAGGCCAGGGAGTCCATCACCTTCTCCATCACCCGCTTCATGGGCAGCGGCGCTGCCACTGCGCCTCCGACACCCAGGCCACCTGCCGCCGCATCCAGATCCATCCCCTCAAGCCCCAGCCCCAGTCCTGGGAAAGTGCCAGGCAAGTCTGGCAGCAGGAAGGGGCCGCCCTGGGCCAGGTCGGCAGAGCCCCACTGACCGCCAGCTGGGCCCAGGCCTGTAAAGCTGGGCAGGGAGAAATGGCTGGGGTCCGGGCCAGACTTGGGGCGGCGGTGGCCTCGCAGGCCGCTAGTTGCCCCACCCCTCCCCCCTGCCTTGCCTCCCCGGGCCGCCCCACTGCCGCCACCCTTACTCTTGGTGGAGCTGTTGAAGGGGTTGTAGCCGTCGTCGCTGCCAGGGCTGGGCTGGTACAGGCTGTCATCACTGTCCTTGCCATCTCCCATGTTCCCTGAGCTCTGCTCCTCGTCCAACCCAAATGAAATACCACTGGATAGGACAGAGGCTGACGGCTGGGGCTGGCCCTGCGAGCGGGTGGCGCGGGAAGATCCCCCTTTGCCTGGCCGGCCTCGCCCACCTCTGCCTCCTCCTCCTCCTGCCTCACTGGGAAGCAAAGAACTGGTGTAGGTGAGCGGAGGTGGCATGCCATACGTGCTGGGTTGCTGGGAGCTTGCCGGCTGTTTGACGCGAATTTTGACCTTGGTGCCAAACACTGACTGCATGACGCTGCCGACAGCTGCCTGAGCTTTCGCCTCCTGTGCAGCTGCAATCTTTTGGGACTGCACTGCAGCTCTCTCTGCTTCCCGCTGCTGGGCAGCCGCACGCTCCCTGTCCTCCCTAGCCTGCAAAGGGTCAAGCAATTGAGAGCGTGGGTGCTCAGCCAGCTTGCACCAGCTAGGCTCACAGTGCCACCTCGACTTGTCACATGTCGCACCTGCGCCTTCTCAAGCGCCTTGACCTGTGCCTTCTGATCCGCGCCAGGCGAACCCAACAGGACTGCAACACCTGACGCTCTGCTGTGGTCGGCATAGGCCCCAGCAGCTGATCCTTGAAGATTGCAGGCTACGCTAGGCCCGGGGATCTGCGCCGCTGGCTTGGTAGAAGACTGCTTGATCACAATGCGAGGCCTGGGCTGCGAGGAGCCCGGCGTCTGGCCTGTTGCGATAGCTGGGGCGAGCTGAAGAGCCGGAGGTGCAGGGTTAGCTGCGACAGCACTGGCTAATTTTAACTTGAGCTTTAGGCCTGTAGGCGGAGCTGAAGCTGGGCTGGGCGCGACGGCTGCCCGCTTCTGCTCACTGCCATCGGGCACGTCGCAAGGAGTAGACTCGTCAGCCCTTTTGCGCTTCTTTTCTGTCCCAAGCAGCAAAGCTGGCGCAGGGGTATTGGGCTGGGAGGAAGCGACCGGTAGAGAAGCCGACACCAACTCGGGAGGTTGCCCGTTGGGCGTGCCACTGGGTGTGGGCGCCTTGACCCCCCCTCCAAATTTCACCTTGAACTTGAGCCCCGACATGCTGGTGAGCCAGGGCGGGGTGGGTCTCAACCCTAGGCTGCATTTGTAACCAGCTCCTCGCACTGCGGACCTGCTCCTGTGCGGGCATGGCAGACAGTGAACCCGTGAACTCCGACGCCACTCATACCACTCATGCTCACGCTACCGGTCCCCGGCGCGAAATTCGGGCCCAGCCAAGCCAGCCTTCATGGTCACACACTCACTCAAACAGAGTCGCATCTTAAAGACGAGGTGCACTGCGACCATCCTTCTACTCTATCTTACAGCGGCAACGCTGCGTTGAACAGCATGCTTGAAATTTGTTACGTTAAGGTTGCGGTTGATATCAGTAGGATGTCTGCATTACGACACTGCATCAACGAAGACCGAGGACGGACGTGATATAATTCAGTTGACATTCTCTTAAACCGGGCAAACTAGGGGCTACTAGGGGCTACTAGCGAGCACGGCAGGGCACGCAGCTGGAGAAGCTCTTTCTGAAACCTGTAAGTCTTTGCCCACTCGCTTGCACTTCTGGCAGCATTTCGACACATGCTTCTTTCAAAGTGCCAGGTGTGCACCAACATCAATAGCCCCAGGAAAGGATTAGACATAGTGCCTGATGTCAACTGGGCCCCTCTGCCGCACCACCTGCCGCCGCCACTGCTGTCCCCTTGGTAGCCACAGCTGCCAGGCGTGGCAGCTGCACCTTCTGGGCGGTTGCAGCCAGTGCCCCCTCCAGGAAGGCTATACTGCACGTCCTGGCGACTCCAGCCCTCCCCACCTGCAGCTGGTACTGGGGCATGTCATTGCCTAGTGCTACACAGCCAATGGAGCAGGATGGGGTGGGGTGTCAGGGAGTTGCCTGTAGTTAAAGGAGGACATGGCTGAAGTGTCCATGGAGCGCCATGGGCGTGCCAAGCAGCTGGTGTTGGTCTTTGGCGCAGCTAGCATTGGCACTAACGGACGTTGGGGTGCTGATGCGGTGTTATGGTGGCAAGGTGGCTGCTGCAAGGTGGTGTGCAGGCCCAGGGGCTTGATCAGCGCCGAATCAGCTCAGCAGTGAATGGCAGGCAGTCATGCGAGGAGGAGCTGGACCTGAGCAGCTCACCAGGCGTGCAGGGTGAAAGCCCTCAGCAGGGCAGGTGGAACAGCGCCTGGTGCGCCCAGCAAGGAGCCAGCAGCGTGACCAGCCAGTGCGGGGCCTGATGTGGTGCCCGGTGGTGGCCCCACGCAAGCCCCCACAGGCCCCACGCAGCAGCCAGGAGGCGACACAGCCAGCAGCTGCAGAGCTAAGGCCCAGCACTCCCCCTTCAGCTAAGCGCACCGAGGCTGAGCAGGTAGGTGAGCCCACCCAGCCCACCAAGGCTGAGCTGAGCAAGGGCAAGGCTGCCAAAGCCAAGCCAGCACCACAACCAGGCAGGTGGCTGGACAGGGGCTGCAATGCAGCTCTGAACATGCGGTGCATTGGGGAGAGCAGATGGTGCCCGCTGGAGCTGTGCTGGTGGCCAGAGCAGACAGCTCTGCCAGCAAAGGGCAAGGAGTACCCTGGCCAGGGCTTCAAGCGGCTGCGAGACAAGCCACTCAGACCCAGCCTGCTGTGGCACAGTAGTGTTCCCCCCTTTGTTGAGCTGTCATCAGCTTACAATCAGCGCATGTTTTCCATGCCAACTCTAAACAATAGCCCTCGCGGTCAGGCAATAGTGTAGGTGGTAGGCACTCATGCACCATGTCCATGTGCATGGGGTATACTCCACACAGCCCATCAACACTATTTGAGTCGGGCCACTAGTGGTCCCTAGTATTCCTGCTAGTGCCCACTACTGGTCCGGCTCAAATGGAGGCCCTAGTAAGGGACAAGGGGGCTGGGGCATGTCACTGAGCAGGAACTGCAATGTTAAGGCCACACAGTGGTTGAAGCTTGCGTCCGAGTCTATAAGCTTGGGCATGGTGAGCAGTGGATCAGCAATACCCAGGGTGTTGGTGAGGAGGGCCAGCGCCCGCTCCGCAGCTGACAAGCCTTGGTGACAAGCCTGGTGCACCACTTTCCCACAGGCTGGGCAGCCACGTCAGCAGCGCCCACCACCGCAGTGTCTTGGAGCATGTGCATGATGAGCACCAACAGCCGCAGGGGTACACACTCCTGTGTACCCCTGCGTACACCCCTGTGTACACCCTTGTGTAGTAGACACCAAGGAAGCTAGGCCTGAGGAGTGTAGAACAGAAGGGGCTTTGGCTACGCCTCAATACTGCAACCAGCCTCTTGGGAGCATAGCGATGCATTGTGCGAACTTGAGCAAACTTAAGTCCACCCACGTCCCACTGAGAACAGTGACCTAGATGCGTGACAGGATTTGCAGGTGGTGAGTTTTTATACGTGGTGTGCAGCCTGCACTGCAGACCTGGGGAAGTGCTGGCGCATTGGTTGTCCGGGGGCTGTTGCCAGGAGGTCATGAGGGTTAGGCGCAGCAACACTGCGGTGCCACTGGCCACTGTCACAGCCAGGTGCAGCACTGGGAGCCAGGAGGGCAGCTGGGGGCGCGTCATTGGGCCCTGCAACTTGCTGTGGGCAGAGTCTGTACAGGGAGAATCGACGTTGCTGCTGCTTGCATTGAGTTAGGTGTTGAGGCGGGGGCTGGGGCTGCCGCTGGTGCAACTGGATTGCGGGGAGCAGGCATGGCAAACAGCTTCGAAGAGTACACAGTGCCAGCTGTGCTTGCTGTGCCAGCAGGCCTTGCTGTGCCAGCAGGCCTTGCTGCATCATGCCGATTAGGGTGAAGGCCACAACCAACACTGTTGCCAAGCCTACGCCTGTTTTGTAGAAGGAAAGGGTGCAGAATAAGCCACAGCTGTCTCTCAATCGTAGCCACCAGGCAGCCACAGGGAGCCAGTTGACATCACACATCCCAGAAATCCTGCCTCCACACCGTCAAACACATGCTGCCTGCTCTGCTTGTGCTGCCCTGTTTTAACACGTTTTGATCCCTGCAGCCCTCGTGCAACACCAAAATAAAGCACGAGTTGCAATCAAACACAGCCTGCGAGCTCATCATTGTAAAGGCTGCTGCTAGTGTGCCTGCTCCAACCCACTCACATCCCCTTGTTTACCGTACTCTCCCGATCGATTCCCTATCCCGAATCGTTTTTTGTCCTTCGGGAAACCGGGAAGGAGTAAACAATGTAATTGTTCTGTCCTTCGGGATGTGGTCAAAAATAAGTTGACCTTGACGAAAGTGCCAGCAATGGACCAGTTAGTGGTCCGGGGCATCAGTGCCGCCGACACGGCTGCTAATCGGCACCGCGAGCTCCTTATACACGATGAACAACGTTTCCGGATGTCTCTCAATCGTCAAGAGAGACCTCGACAGTCAACATGTTGATCATGTGATTTTGATGTGAGATTAATGGGGTGGGAGGCTTAATTATTTCTATGCACGAAGGCGTTCTCAAAAGTGACTTTAGACGTACTTTGGCCATCGGGGAACTTGAAACAATGAAACTTTTGGCTCGGGAATAATATTTTAATTATAGTTTCCGAGGCTTCGGGAATCGATCGGGAGAGTACGGTAGGCGTTTATTGTTTTTATGAAGAATGACTTGTTGTAGCTGGCTACCGCTGCCACTTGCGCCACGTGCGCCTTGCAATTGCACGGCGCAAAGCTGGTACTGGGTTCATGCAACTTGCATCATCACTATTTAGCTTTGCTTCCATTGTCAACCTGGGACAATTGCTCCCGCCGCGTTCACAGCCGCCGTGGTAACGTCTTGACACGAAGAATGCACGAGCCCATGTGCCTCACACAAGATAGCTAGAGTGATAGGGCTAAACTACCTCTGGACAACCCTTCACAGCAAGTTCAGCAACATGTCTGAGCCAGGTGGAAGAAAGAAGAAGGTGGCCACGGTAGCTGTTGCTGGCAAGAGCACTGGACCAAAGGCCAGCTCTGCTTCAGGCGCAGCAACAGCCGCTAGGCCTGCCCCGCCTGGCAGCACTGGCAAGGACAACAAGGAAGGCATCGGTTTGGGTCGTGGGCTGATGGGGCAAGAAGCGCGAGCACGCTTGACGAAGCGCGCACGCGTGGCAGTGGGCGCGGGTCCAGCAAGGGCAGCCGCAGCAGCAAGCCATGCTGATTTGTTTGCCGCGCCCAAAGCACAAGCCACAGGTTAGCTACTGGCCCGTCACAGCTGCCACCAGCTGCAGCCACTGGATGACAGCTGGCCCGGTTCCTTGAGCATCCAGGAGCCGCAATTGAGCCAGACTCGTTCAAAGGCCAGTTTACAAAGGAGTGTGAGTGACATGGAAGCTGCGGCGTGCCCAAGCCAGAGGTGTCAGCGATGTCAGGATAAGTGCCTAGTCATCCTTGGAGCCTGCAGCGCAGCTTGCATGGGTACCCAGCCGGTCCATTGATTGGCTTCCTGTCCCATCCTTGCCCGCACCATGTCAGCTCTTTCTGTGCACTCCTGCATGTCCCTTCCTGCTCACCCCCTGCCCATCACCAGCTCATCCCTGGTTCCATGCCTGAGATGCAGTGAGATCCATGGTGTATGGCTTTGGGGATGATGAGTCCCCTCTGCAGGAGACCATCGACCTTGTTGAAGTAAGTCATGCCCACCATGTGCATGGGGACTGTGCCATGCCCACAAGTGGGCTGCAGTGTAGTGGCATAGCTAGTACAGACTCCCTCTGGCTCTCACCTCACCGCCTTCCAGCCTCCCCCTCTCTCGAGGTGCTCACGTGCTCACACACTGCATGCAGCTACGCATGCTTGTGACATGTGACTCATCTGTATTACTACTTAGCAACTGCCTCACAAGCCCAGCGGCCAACAAGTACCACACAAAGGCAGAAGGACAGGATCCGCACCAGGGGTTGTGTTTTTGTTTGTCTGTATGGGGTAAACTTGCAACGCACGTCGCATGGGCGCCTCACACCTACATTAGTGCCTGTTTCCTGCGACAGGGCCATAGCTTGTAGTTAACACCCATGCACTGATGCAAACTGATAACAGCTCAAAGGGGGCACATACTACTGTGCCCCAGGCTGCTGCTGCTGGGCCTTGGGTGGGCGTTCTTGGTGCTGGTTTTAGCCCAGACCAGGGAACTCCTTGCCCTTGTCTGGCAGCTCAGGCAGCCCAGGTCATAAGCACAGCTCCAGCGGGCGCCACTTGCTCTCCTCAATGCGCCGCATGCTCAGCGCTGCATTGCAGTCCCAGTCCACCCAGCTGCCTGGCTGCAGTCCTAGTGGGGTGGGCTGAGCAGCCTAGCCCTTGACCTTCATTGGCTAGGTGAGCTCAGCTGCCTGGTCAGCCTTAGTACGCCTGGCGCTGGGATGGCCGGGGAGTACTGGCCTTCGGCTCAGAGGCTGGCTGGTGGGGCTGCCTGGCTGCGAGGGGCCTGTAATGCCTGGTGGGGGGCCATTACCAGGTACCACCATCAGGCCAGTAAGCACTGCAGCCATGCGAAGGACAAATCCAGCATAGTGCAGAAGGCATTCCGTTTGGTCATTACTTGTTTTCTGTAGGGATGGTAGTTGTGTTGACTCAGTGCAGACCTGTACTATCTAGCATGTAACAGGGAATGGACACGCAGGAGGTGAAATGCATAGCGTGCGTTATCTGGTCAGTGTGGCCAGCAAGACCTCTGACAGCAGCTGGCAGCCCCAGGTGGCCGCAAGCACAGCAGTGGAGGAGCTGGTCACTTCACCTTGTCATGCCCACCACTGTGGGCACTTGGCATCAACCTCTCCACCTTATTACTGCAGGCTAGCTGCTCGTGAGCACTTATATAAGCAGGCAGGAGGTTTGGCAGAGTTGTGAGAGCTAGTGCCATGCGTGCCCTGCCCTCATTGCTCCCTTGCCTCCGGCGTGAGGGTGGCAAGTGCATGCCCCGAGGCTACTCTTCTACTTTGATGCACTCCCAACAGCGAGGGTGTAGTCTCTCTTACTCTCTTTCTTTCTTCCTTTCTAGCTCCCTTGGCTTCTTGGACCCTGCCCATAAGACCTTGGCCTCTGAGACGCCTGCATCTCTCGCTGTCTTGACTTGTGACATGTGCTCAGGAGGTGCTGATGCATTTCTTGAGAGACATCATGCAGCGAGCAGTCATCGCAGCAGCAGACAGCCTCAGGGCGAAGCCAGACGAACGCGATATACTATTTGTGGTACGCAAGGTGGGTGGTGTGATGTGCGTGCCTTTCAAGCGGTAGGGCCTGCTGCTGCAGGCCTTGAGCAGCATGCCCTTGTAAAGCATGAGGATGAGTGGGAGTGAATCGTGCCCTCTGACGCGCTGGAGAGGGGCATAAAGCTAGTGATGACTGCTGTTGCCGCGCCTATTGCTAGCCATGCTGCTGCCGTCTGGGTATCCATGCTGGGGCTGTAGGCAGCGTACTAGTATGGGCAGCTGGTAATAGGGCAGCAAGGGGACACACCCGATCTCCTACTTGACCTACTTAACTGCTTTGGTTGAGGCAGTGGATAAATGCAGAGACGGAGAGGCTGGTGCAAGGTGGCTAGCCTAGGCAGCTGGGCCTGGAGGTCCGCCTTGAACCCCGCTGCTACCTCAGGCAGCAGGCTTGGGCAGCAAGCTCAGGAGGGCAGCAAGGGGGCACACTCCTCCCTGACCTCCTCCCTGACCTGCCTGACCTTGTTGTGCTCATGCCAGTAATGGCACAAGCCTCCTTTCTGTCTTTTTGCAGGACCCTGTCAAATTCGCACGCATCAAGGAGTTGTTGCGCATGCAGCAGCTTGTCAAGCAGACATGTAACACTAACGACCCAGTCTCCCACGCTGCAGCAGAGGAGGAGGAGCTGGCTGCCGCTAAGGCAGAGGATGCCGACTAGGTCGTGCCATGAGGGGGCGTGCAAGCATCATGAAACCATCTTGCGGGCAACTGCTGCTTCACACTCATAGCTTTGTTCCCATGACTGTTACATCGATGCTGCAACTTGACGCCCAAGGACGAACCCAACGCACCTCCCCAGCTCCCCTTGGGGCTGCTGTCACCGCAGGAGAAGAAGGACGCTATCACGACGGTGGTGTGCCTCAGCAAGCATCTGCGACCAGACCTCACTGACAGCCAGTTCAAGCAAGCAGTGCAGCGGGAGGAAGATGTGCTACAGCAAGGTGGTTGGGTTAACAGCGAGTTGGAGACGTTTGTAGCTCTGCTTGCCCCCAAGCCACCAGACGCAGCTGGCAGGGTGGTTGTGGAGCCAGTCAGCATGCGGCAAGCCTTTTGGGGCAAGGCAGGCCCCCGCGGCTTCCCCCTTGTTGTGTGCATGCCACCTCCGCTGCATCAGAGCGCAATTGGTCAGCTTGGGGTAGGTTGTTCACGTCTGCCCCCACCAGGCTCACCGTACAGCTCGCCAAGATGCTCATCTACATCAAGGCTAACGCTGGGCTGGGTGCTCGCCGTAGCACTGACACTTAGCTCCTCGCGCGCATGGGCGAGTAGGCAGCCACCACCACCTCTCAGTACAATCACTCCACCACCATTTCCCAGACTGTGTGTAGTGCAGTATGTAGTGCAGTGTGTAGTAGTCAAGACACTCAGCTTATCTCCATGCAAGATGCTTTCGAATGGACAGAGAATACCATGTTTGCAGTGTTTTGTTTTAGTTCCTTACAACGTCGCCACAATGTAAGTACACTGCATCATCACTCCTCGGAGGCTGTCGATGACACACGTATGCCTCAGCCGACCATGCATCCTGACCTCACAAACACAACTGTTACATAGTGCCTTGCAGGCAGGCGGGCAGTGTGGCGGGCAGATGTACGCACCTAGCCTGCCTGCAGCTAGTTGAACGGGCGGAGTGAAAATCATTCCATGGCAGGATTCTATAGAACTCTTCTAGTCTAGTCCATCTAGCCTAGATCTAGCCTGGATCTGACTAGCCTAGATCTAGGCTAGATCTAGGCTAGGTTGCGCTCCCTACACTCATAGCTTTGTTCCCATGACCAAGCCAGCGCTCTCGCACCAAGGCACGATGGCTGGCAGGCGCTGGGGCCTATACCATTTCGTTGTTGCTCGTCGCACCCCACAGCATCTGGGATGATGCGGATGACATGGACGCAATGCAGGCATGGGGTGTTGCGGCTGCCGCTGGGACACAACCCACTCAGCGGGCTGCTGCTTACAGTGCTGCTAACACCTTGCTATGGGTGCTGAGCTGGCTCGGCAGATGAGCGTTGTAGATAATGCATACCAGGCGCTTGAAGCTTCCTGCTGGGATAGGTCAATCTGGGGTGAGGTCAATCCTGCTGGGGTCAATCTGGGGTGTCGGATAGAATGGGGTGGTGTGGTGTTTAAACAGCTCCAGGAGGTGTTTGTTCACTCTCGAGTGTCCCCTGTGCTTGACTAGTGCCACCACTGCCCCCACATCTACACTGCGGCACGGTGTAGAAGGGACCTGTGCACGGTGCAACGGTAGCCTAGGCCAGAGTGACCAGGCCAGAGTGACCAGGCCAGAGGACACGCAGCAGACAGGAAGCCACACAGCCAGCAGCCTCAGAGCCAGGGCCCAACACTCCCCCTCCCGCCAAACGCAGCAAGCGCACCGAGGCTGGGCAGGCAGCTGAGCCCACCCAGCCTGCCAAGGCTGAGCTGAGCAAGGGCAAGGCTGCCAAAGCCAAGCCAGCCCCACAGCCTGGCAGATGGCTGGACAGGGACTGCAATGCAGCTCTGAACATGCGGCGCGTTGGGGAGAGCAGGTGGTGCCCACTGGAGCTGTGCTGGTGGCCCGAGCAGACAGCTCTGCCAGCAAAGGGCAAGGAGTACCCTGGCCTGGGCTACAAGCAGTTGCAAGACAAGCCACCCAAGGCCCAGCCCGCTATGGCACAGTAGTATTCCCCCCTATGTTCAGCTGTCATCAGCTTACAATCAGCGCATGTTTTCCATGCCAACTCTACACAATAGCCCTCGCGGTCAGGCAATAGTGTAGGTGGTAGGCATTCATGCACCATGTCCATGTGCATTGGGTAGTTTCCACACAACCCATCAACACTATGTGAGGCGGGCCACTAGTGGTCCCTAGTATTCCTGCTAGTGCCCACTACTGGTCCGGCTCAAATGGAGGCCCTAGTGAGGGACAAGGGGGCTGGGGCATGTCACTGAGCAGGAACTGCAATGTTAAAGCCACACAGTGGTTGAAGCTTGCGTCCGAGTCTATAAGCTTGGGCATGGTGAGCAGTGGATCAGCAATCCCCAGGGTGTTGGTGAGGAGGGCCAGCGCCCGCTCCGCAGCTGACAATCCTTGGTGACCAGCCTGGTGCACCACTTTCCCACCAGCTGGTGATTGGGTAGTAGCCAGGCAGCAGGCTGGGCAGCCACGTCAGCAGCGCCCACCACCGCAGTGTCTTGGAGCATGTGCATGCTGAGCACCAACAGCCGCAGGGGTACACACCCATGTGTACCCCTGCGTACACCCCTGTGTACACCCTTGTGTAGTAGACACCAAGGAAGCTAGGCCTGAGGAGTGTAGAACAGAAGGGGCTTTGGCTACGCCTCAATACTGCAACCAGCCTCTTGGGAGCATAGCGATGCATTGTGCGAACTTGAGCAAACTTAAGTCCACCCACGTCCCACTGAGAACAGTGACCTAGATGCGTTACAGGGTTTACAACTGGTGAGTTTTTATAGGTGGTGTGCAAGCTTGGGAAGTGCTGGCGCATTGGTTGTCCGGGGGCTGTTGCCAGGAGGTCATGAGGGTTAGGCGCAACAACACTGCGGTGCCACTGGCCACTGTCAGAGCCAGGTGCAGCACTGGGAGCCAGGAGGGCAGCTGAGGGCACGTCATTGGGCCTTGCAACTTGCTGTGGGCAGAGACTGTACAGGGAGAATCGATGTTGCTGCTGCCTGCATGGAGTGAGGTGCTGAGGCGGGGTCTGGGGCTGGGGCTGCCGCTGGTGCAACTGGTATGCGGGGAGCAGGCATGGCAAACAGCTTCGAAGAGTACAGCTGTGCCAGCTGTGCTTGCTGTGCCAGCAGGCCTTGCTGCATCATGCCAAATCAGGGTAAAGGTCATAACCAACACTGTTGCCCAGCCTACACCTGTTTTGTGGAGGAAAAGGGTGCAAAATGAGCCACAGCTGTCTCTCAATCGTAGCCACCAGGCAGCCACAGGGAGCCAGTTGACATCACACATCCCAGAAATCCTCCCTCCACACTGCCAAACACATCCTGCCTGCTCTCCTTGTGCTGCTCTACACTAGCATTGGTCTCCCATGTTGGTTGTGCTACACCATGAAGAAGCACGAGTTGCAATCAGACACAGCCTGCGAGCTCATCATTGTAAGGCTGCTGCTAGTGTGCCTAGTTCCCACTTTAGCTCAACCATTCTGGTGTGTGGGCATGTAGGTAGAGCTCTAGCAACCCACACATCCGTTTAGTATTTGTTTTTATCGAGATTGACTTGTTGTAGCTGGCTACCGCTGCCACTTGCGCCTTGCAACTGCACGGCACAAAGCTGGTACTGGGTTCATGCAACTTGCATCATCACTATTTAGCTTTGCTTCCATTGTCAACCTGGGACATCTGTTCCCGCCGCGTTCACAGCCGCCGTGGTAACGTCTTGACACGAAGAATGCACGAGCCCATGTGCCTCACACAAGATAGCTAGAGTGATAGGGCTTAACTACTTCTGGACAACCCTTCGCAGCAAGTTCAGCAACATGTCTGAGCCAGGTGGAAGAAAGAAGAAGGTGGCCACGGTAGCTGTTGCTGGCAAGAGCACTGGACCAAAGGCCAGCTCTGCTTCAGGCGCAGCAACAGCCGCTAGGCCTGCCCCGCCTGGCAGCACTGGCAAGGACAACAAGGAAGGCATCGGTTTGGGTCGTGGACTGATGGGGCAAGAAGCGCGAGCACGCTTGACGAAGCGCGCACGCGTGGCAGTGGGCGCGGGTCCAGCAAGGGCAGCCGCAGCAGCAAGCCATGCTGATTTGTTTGCCGCGCCCAAAGCACAAGCCACAGGTTAGCTACTGGCCCGTCACAGCTGCCACCAGCTGCAGCCACTGGATGACAGCTGGCCCGGTTCCTTGAGCATCCAGGAGCCGCAATTGAGCCAGACTCGTTCAAAGGCCAGTTTACAAAGGAGTGTGAGTGACATGGAAGCTGCGGCGTGCCCAAGCCAGAGGTGTCAGCGATGTCAGGATAAGTGCCTAGTTATCCTTGGAGCCTGCAGCGCAGCTTGCATGGGTACCCAGCCGGTCCATTGATTGGCTTCCTGTCCCATCCTTGCCCACACCATGTACGCTCTTTCTGTTCACTCCTGCATGTCCCTTCCTGCTCACCCCCTGCCCCTCACCAGCTCATCCCTGGTTCCATGCCTGAGATGCAGTGAGATCCATGGTGTATGGCTTCGGGGATGATGAGTCCCCTCTGCAGGAGACCATCGACCTTGTTGAAGTAAGTCATGTCCACCATGTGCATGGGAAATGTGCCATGCCCACAAGTGGGCTGCAGTGTAGTGGCATAGCTAGTACAGACTCCCTCTGGCTCTCACCTCACCGCCTTCCAGCCTCCCACTCTCTCAAGGTGCTCACGTGCTCACACACTGCATGCAGCTACGCATGCTTGTGACATGTGACTCATCTGTACTACTATTTGACGCCTGCCTCACAAGCCCAGCGGGCAACAAGTACCACACAAAGGCAGAAGGACAGGATCCGCACCAGGGGTTGTGTTTTTGTTTGTCTGTATAGGGTGAATTTGCAACGCACGTCGCATGGGCGCCTCACACCTACATTAGTGCCTGTTTCCTCCGACAGGGCCATAGCTTGTAGTTAGCATGACACCCATGCACTGATGTAAACTGATAACAGCTCAAAGGGGGCACACACTACTGTGCCCCAGGCTGCTGCTGCTGGGCCTTGGGTGGGCGTTCTTGGTGCTGGTTTTAGCCCAGACCAGGGTACTCCTTGCCCTTGTCTGGCAGCTCAGGCAGCCCAGGTCATAAGCACAGCTCCAGCGGGCGCCACTTGCTCTCCTCAATGCGCCGCATGCTCAGCGCTGCATTGCAGTCCCAGTCCACCCAGCTGCCTGGCTGCAGTCCTGGTCCTTGACCTTCATTGGCTAGGTGGGCTCAGCTGCCTGATCAGCCTTAGTACGCCTGGCGCTGGGCTGGCCGGGGAGTACTGGCCTTCGGCTCAGAGGCTGGGTGGTGGGGCTGCCTGGCTGCGAGGGGCCTGTAATGTCTGGTGGGGGGCCATTACCAGGTACCACATCAGGCCAGTAAGCACTGCAGCCATACAAAAGACAAATCCAGCATAGTGCAGAAGGCATTCCGTTTGGTTGTTACTTGTTTTCTGTAGGTATGGTAGTTGTGTTGACTCAGTGCAGACCTGTACTATTCAGCATGTAACAGGGAATAGACACGGCAGGAGGTGAAATGCACAGCGTGCGTTACCTGGTCAGTGTTGCCAGCAAGACCTCTGACAGTAGCTGGCAGTCACAGGTGGCCGCAAGCACAGCAGTGGAGGAGCTGGCCACTTCACCTTGTCATGCCCACCACTGTGGGCACTTGGCATCAACCTCTCCACCTTATTGCTGCAGGCTAGCTGCACGTGAGCACTTGTATAAGCAGGTAGGAGGTTTGACAGAGTTGTGAGAGCTAGTGCCATGCGTGCCCTGCCCTCATTGCTCCCTTGGCTCCGGTGGGAGGGTAGCAAGGGCATGCCCCAAGGCTACTCTTCTCCTTTGATGCACGCCCAACAGCGAGGGTGTAGTCTCTTTCTTTCTTTATTTATTTATTTATTTATTTATTTATTTATTTCTTTCTTTCTAGCTCCCTTGGCTTCATTGACCCTGCCCCTAAGACCTTGGCCTCTGAGACGCCTGCATCTCTTGCTGTCTTGACTTGTGCCATGTGCCCAGGAGGTGCTGATGCATTTCTTGAGAGACATCATGCAGCGAGCAGTCATCGCAGCAGCAGACAGCCTCAGGGCGAAGCCAGACGAACGCGATATACTGTTTGTGGTGCGCAAGGTGGGTGGTGCGGTGTGCGTGCCCTTCAAGCGGTAGGGCCTGCTGCTGCAGGCCTTGGGCAGCATGCCTTTGTAAAGCATGAGGATGAGTGGAAGTGAACCCTGCCCTCTGCCGCGCTGGAGAGGGGCATACAGCTAGTGAGGACTGCTGTTGCTGCGCCTATTGCTATCCATGCTGATGCCGTTTGGGTAGCCATGCTGAGGCTGTAGGCAGTCTACTAGTATGGGCAGCTGGTAAGTGGGCAGCAAGGGGACACACCGGATCTCCTACTTGACCTACTTGACCTACCTGACTTGCCTGACCTACCTGACCTACCTAACTTCTTTGGTTGAGGCAGTCGATGAATGCAGAGACAGAGAGGCTGGGTGCAAAGTGGCTAGCCTAGGCAGCTGGGCCTGGAGGTCATCCTTGAACCCCGCTGCTACCTCAGGCAGCAGGCTTGGGCAGCAAGCTCAGGAGGGCAGCAAGGGGACACACTTCTCCCTGACCTTCTCCCTGACCTCCTCCCTGACCTGCCTGACCTTGTCGTGCTCATGCCAGTAAGGGCACAGGCCTCCTTTCTGTCTTTGTGCAGGACCCTGTCAAATTCGCACGCATCAAGGAGTTGTTGCGCATGCAGCAGCTTGTCAAGCAGACGCGTAACTTAAGCGAGCTGGACGCCCACGCTGCTGCCGCTGCAGGAGAGGAGGAGGAGCCGGCTGCCGCCAAGGCAGAGGATGCCGACTAGGTCGTGCCATGAGGGGGCGTGCAAGCATCATGGAACCACCTTGCGGGCAACTGCTGCTTCACTCTCATAGCTTTGTTCCCATGACCAATCCAGCGCTCTCGCACCAAGGCATGATGGCTGGCAGGCGCTGGGGCCTACACCATCACGTTGTTGCTCGTCGCACCCCACAGCATCGGGGATGAGGCGGATGCCATGGACGCAGTGCAGGCATGGGGTGTTGCGGCTGCCGCTGGGACACAACCCACTCAGCGGGCTGCTGCTTACAGTGCTGCTAACACCTTGCTATGGGTGCTGAGCCGGCTCGGCAGATGAGCGTTTTAGCTAGTGCATACCAGGCGCTTGGAGCTTCCTGCTGGGATAGGTCAATCTGGGGTGAGGTCAATCCTGCTGGGGTCAACCTGGGGTGTCGGACAGGATGGGGTGGGGTGGTGTTTGAACAGCTCCAGGAGGTGTTTGTTCATTCTCTAGTGTCCCCTGTGCTTGACCAGTGCCCCCACCGCCCCCACATCTACACCGGCACGATGTAGGAGGGACCTGTGCACGGTGCAATGGTGGCCCAGACCAGAGTGACCAGGCCAGAGGACAAAGTGGCAACCAACAAAGTCGAACCAACAAAGCTTACATCGCGTGATGGCTAAAAAGAAAAGGAGCGGTCCCTGAAAGGTGCGTATCTCTAGCCGCTGTGAGTTATGCGCTACGTGAGCTATGCGCTGTGTAAATACCCGTCGCTCCTGTTTGTTCCACCGCAGCGTCCGACTCGCCTCAAGGCAAACAACGACAGGAGCGCCGGAATGGCTAAGAAACGAAGAGACGCGAAGTAAGGGGCTGCCCCCGCGTTACCCCGGCGTCGCCCAAGCAGTCAGCGCAGCCTGGGAGTCAGGCCAGCTGGTAGCTGACCAGCCGAACCGGTGGGAGCTGACCAAGGGCCAGGTGAAGCATGCCAGCGGCCTGAACAACTCCCGCCGTGACACCAGCGGTGGCTAGCACCGATCCAGCCCCCACCTCCAGCACCTGGCAGCAGCCAGCTCAGCCGGCACCTCCCTGATGCTCCACTATGCTAACTTTAGCCCTGAGCCATGCCAGGACTGCGTTCGAGCCGAGCATCTTGCGGCCAAGGCAGACATGCCAGCCAAGCATGACAAAGGTGTTTGACTGGGAAGTCCTGTTCATGGGCACTTACCAGATGGTTCTGTCTACAACACTGGAGGGGGTTGGGCCAACAACGGGGCCAGGCTGCCTGGACCTGCTGGTCGCCACGGAGCAGTTGATGCAGGTGAGTCAGGGATGAGCTGATGCGGTAGCCTGCCTGTGTAGCGACCCCCCCTCAACCCTCATAGTGCAGGCACCTGGCACCATGGGACCATGATCTGGGTAGGTAGGGCTGGGTAGGTGGCGGGCAAGGGGGCCAACCGCTGTGTGCAGGCTGCCTGCGTCTCCCCCCACCTATGTCAATGTCAAGACGACTCTGTACCAAAAGAGTTAACCCTACCCCGCACAGAGTGCAGCCGGTAAGCCACAAAGCCGCAAAGCTTGACGAGGCCCCCCCGACGAAGCGACCCAGTGTGCACCACGCGATACTGCGATTCCCTAAATCAAGTCGCTGCGCGTGTGCTATGCCGTCCCATGTATGTAGGTGTCAGTGGCAGTGGGCAGCAAGAGGTAGTTGGAGAGCGGCGCCAGGTCATCAAGGCTGCAATTCGTGGCCTCGTGGAGGCAGCGCGGCCTGATCTCAGCCCAGCGCAAGTAGACGCAGTTGTGGCGGAGGTCAACAAGCGCATGACCATGGGCAGCAAGCAGTGTTGCATAACAGCCGTCCTGTGCCTCTCCATGCTGCTCCAATCCTTCCTAGGCCAGCCCACTGCAGGCTTCCCAGCAGCAGGTCCAGCCCCAA
The DNA here is from genome assembly GCA_030144725.1 of Haematococcus lacustris. Taxonomy (NCBI): domain Eukaryota; kingdom Viridiplantae; phylum Chlorophyta; class Chlorophyceae; order Chlamydomonadales; family Haematococcaceae; genus Haematococcus; species Haematococcus lacustris. The sequence continues at coordinate 685,855 of JASKMD010000021.1, read as the reverse complement.
GCGCCCCTCCTCCGCCTGACCCAGCTTGCCCTCCCTATACTCACCTCCGCCTTCCCACACGCAGCTCCCCCCGCTCTGCAGCCGCCCCAGCGCAGCTGCCCCCCCCAATGCAGCTCAACATCTTGGACCCCAAGCTGCTGTCACAGATCAAAGATGCCATGGAGCTGCTGAACACCGCCAGGGTGCTTGAGCATCTGATGCGTGGTCCCCACCACAGCGGCATCAAGCTGCTGCCTGCCGAGGTGGCTGTGTTTGAGCAGCCCAGCAGCGCTTGGCCGGTGGCAATACTCCAGCAGCTGGATGAGGTGCGCCTGACAGGGGATGGCAACTCCCTCAACGCCAACGCCACCAAAATCAGCACCAGCATCAATGAGTTCTACCGGCACCCAGGCCGCTTCATCAAGTGGTGGGGCAAAGCTATTGGGGTGGTTGAGGGGGGATTCAGCAGGAATGCTCAGAAACATTTCTCCCAGCTGGTGCTAGGCAGGCTTGACTACAGCCTGCCAGACCGGGAGCACAGGTGGCGCCTGCCAGTCAATAGTGTGCTGCGGCAGCCTAGGTGGGTGGCGGAGGTAGCCAAGCATCGTAGCCTGCTGGGGCTGGAGGCCCGGTGGCTGGAGGGAGTGGACTACATTGGGAAGGGGGGGGGCAGGCAGGCTGCCCCTAGAGAAGAGGGTGCGCTATGCATTGTTTGTCAACCGCAGCCTAGAGGGCTGGCAACAACATGACACATGCCCGCGCCCCTTCACCATGCTCCCCATGGTGGGGGTGCGGGCGCGGCACTTTGTCATTGATGACAGGGTGCTGCATGGTGTCCTGGCTGACCTGGGCATGACCAGCCTAGGCCCGAAGACTGGGTACCCCCAGCAGGCCAAGTCAACCAGCGGCTGGTGCGCCCAGCCTGGAGTCTGCGCCATGCTAAGTATGTGCGGGGCATGCAGTGGTGCCATCAGGTGCCGCCCAACCCCCCTGCCCCTGTCCAGGACCCCCCACCTGCCCCTGCCCAGGACCTTCCACCTGCCCCTCCCCCTGCCCAGGCCCCCCCACCTGCCCCTCCCCCTGCCCAGGCCCCCCCTCCCCTTCCCCCAGCCCAGGCCCCACCCCCTCCCCCTGCCCAGGCCCAGCCCCTCCCTGCTGCACCTGGCCCAGCCCCACGACCCCAGGCTCCCTCATGGGGCAGGTGGCTGGACCGGGACACCAACGCATGCTTCAACTTTCAGCGCATTGGGGAGAGCATGCAGCGCCCCCTGGAGCTGTGCAGCTGGAAGGACAGGGAGGCTCTGCCCCCCGTTGGCAAGGAGTACCAGCAGGGCTACAAGCGGGTCAATGACCGGCTGCCCAAGGTTAGGCAGAGGCTGCACCGGGCTGCAGAGTACCGGCGAGGCATTGATGGTCAGGCCCGTAACAATGCATAGGCCCTAGTAGTTTGAGCAGGCTGTTAGCCTTACAAAGCATTAAGCTGTTAGTTTTGATGAGGTGCCCAGTGGTCAAGGGGGATTAGCCCCAGGAAAGAGTGCCACCGGTGTGGGGTTGGTAGTCATCAAGGGTGCGATCGAGGATGCTACAACGTGTGTGTAGTAGCTGAGTGAGATTACCCACAGGCCGACATGTTGTTCCTTGTTGAATGAGTTTTGTTGGCCTGATCACCAAGTTCAGCGATGGAGGGCTGCTGCTGCTCGCACATGTGTCGAAGCCATTTCAGATGAGGCACTGGCCACCGCCGCCCTCAAGCTGCAGTTGCCTCATCTGACAGCAGTGGCAGCGGCGGGCGGCGCAACAGAGGAGGTTGACCAAGACCCATTGGCGCAAATGAGGCTGCTTGAGCTTATGAAATGCTTGAGCTTGGTAGCTGTCGAAGGTTTTGCTTGAGCTTGGCTACCATCACATATGCCATTCCCCTCCATGTGCACCCTGAGGATTTGGCATGGTGGGGAGGAGCTGTAGGCACTCATTCAGGCTCTTACTCCAACAGGCACCCATCTTCCTCATGACCGTGGGCACACATTCTTTAGACCTGGACTGGCTGCCGCACACCACTTGTCCTGCTCAGTTGAGTGGCCCTAGCTGGTGCAAACCTCACAGCTATTGCTTCTTAGCTGGTCATGCCCCATCATCGCCCTACAACCAGCATGCAGCATCACCATGTCATCATACCAACCCTATGTCTCAGTATTAGCTTTGATGCACGGTATACTTCTGGTGCTCTTTGGGCAAGGCCTCAGCATCCTGCACCATTAGCACCTGCACCATGCAAAGCATGCAAGGCTCACACGTCAGGATAATGCCTATGACTGTGCCACTGCTCAGCGTGCTTGAAAAGACAGACAAGGACCCAAGATCCACTGGCGGTGTAGCACTAGTGATGGAGCGTCTGCGCAGCCACCTCAATGACATGCCTCGACACCAGGTGCACTAGTGGAGGGCACATGCGCTGAAGCCCTCCTGGAGGAGGTACTGGCTACAGCCGCCCTGCAGCTGCAGCTGCCTCACCTCACAGCTGTGACCACCATGGAGACAGCAGTGGCAGCAGCAGGTGGTGCCGCACAGGGGGTTGGCCAAGGCCACAACGCACAAGTCAGGTTGACAGCGCTGATAGTTTGTTTGGGCGAGTGTCTCCACCACATTGAAAAGGCTGAATAGACACAACTACTATTTGCCTTGTGCCGAACTTGCTTGAGAGAATGCTGCAGTCCGCCCCCCTTCAGACACAGCACATCAGCTCCTGCCACCTGGCCCTGGATTGGTGCGCTGCAGGGCTGGGTTAAGCCTCGGCCTGGGCCTGGCAACGGCCCTTCGCCAGTCCCTTCGCTTCGCCTGACCCTTCGCCATCTCACAGCTTGCAAGGCGGCCGTGGACAGACTGCACCCCATACTGGGGCCCTGGCTGTGTAGAATCCTGGCAGGCGGTCACCCGCAGTGGGAGATTCAGCTGGGAGAGGCAATGAGGAGCCTCCTGCTCCAGTTTGGATGGAGGAGGGACTCCCAGGTAACCTCCATTACTGGTTTCATCATGTTGCGCATGTTGCATGATGTGCTATCGTATGGGGATTATGGCTGTCAAGTGCAGTGCTGCTCAGGCCTGCAAAACAAAGCGTGTATAGGATCATCGCAATTCCATAGCAAAAGCATAGTTTAAGCAAGCTAGTCAGTGGTGCAGCAGGAGTTTCCACCCCCCAGCTCCCAGCTGTGATGACACTGCTGCTCCCAGCTCCCAGCTGTGATGACACGAGTTTAAGCAAGTGGAGCGGCCGACGATGCACGAGGGTTGGCCATACTCGATAGACTGATACCCCACCAGCAATCAGCGAGCACCTTATATGTGCAGGCCTGTCGCCATTTCCATTCAAAGCTGCAGGTTGTCTCCGAGGCTGGGGCTGGGGCACCTGACCTTGTGCATGCACATGCAAGAAAGTTTAGCCGGTACGCTTCGCAACGCGCGGGCATGCTGATGCGCTGATGTGGCATCTGCTCCAGGATAGAAGCCATCGCCAGCCAGAGCGGCGATGGAGAGACATCGCCTCGTCGTCGGACCTGGGTTTGCTGAAGTATGTTCGGAAGGAGCGGACACTAGATGGGCACCACGGCTGCGTAAACACCGTAGGTGCCCAGGGCGTGTCAGCAACAACATCGCGACACGTCGTAAACCCCACTCCGTGCAGCTGCTTCTTGCAAACTATCTGTCATCTGTCAAGCTCTGCTCTGCTGCTTTATCCCACGCTGTTGCTGGTCTGATGGGCAGGCACCTGCTAGGTAGGCTGGGCTAGACCTTGTTTGGGAGTAGCATGAGGGTCCAAACGGCTCAGCCCCCTTGTCCCTCACTAGGGCCTCCATTTGAGCCTAGTAGAAGTACCTACTAGCAGCCACTACCAACCACTAGCAGCCACTAACTAGATCCGGTCCAAACGGCTCAGTCTACAACAGCTACCATGGCCGTGGTTACAAACATAATTGCACTGCCACCATGCTTGGCGCGACACTCAGCCAGCCATACACACGAGACAATAACTCAGATGCCACATGGTGAAAGTGTTGACCAGTTTTTCACAGGCCTCACAGTGGTGAACAGCCTGCTTGCCCGGCAGAGTTACAGAGAACCTCGTGAGAGGGCTAGGGCTTAGAACGTGTTTGTGTATCCAGACTGCCTGCGTCAATGCTTGCACCACCCCAGGTGAGCTTCACGCCCAGCGGCGACACTCTCCTGAGCGGCAGTGATGATCGCCGCATCATTGCATGGAACTGGGCAGCAGGTGGGCTGTCTGGACATGGCAAGCGGCCACCTCACCAGTGCAGCAGCAGCAGCATAGCAGCAGCGCTGGTGGCTAAACAGTGCAGACAAGCTGGGCAAGTGGTGTGTAGCCAGCACCTTTCAACCAACACCAGCAACAGCAGGAGTGGTGCAGCACTGTAAGGGGAAGGAAGCGAGCTGAACACATGAATAGAAGAAGATAAGGGGTAAGATGGAGAGGGGAGGGTAAGGGCTCAAGGCTACGTGCTCCATTGTGTAAAAGCCCTTCTTTACAGACAGTGCATTTGCAGAGAAGGGCATGGCAAATGCACATCATAGAGTGGGACCTGCTGCAAACTGCTCACATGACACGCGCCCATGCGTGTCTGAAGCCACTGCAGTCGAGGCAAATGCAGCAAGGCGGCATAGGGGTCGAGGCAACTGTTGCACTGCCAAGCTTTTGCTTCAGCCTAGAAACAGCCAGGAACCAAGCCACAACTGGAGGGTGATGGGGCAGGGCGGGAGGTAGTGGGTTCAATTCCTTCCCCGCCCACTCCGCCCAGGCACCCAGAGGTACTCGTTCAAGCCCGGGCACCGCAACAATATCTTTCAGGCCCAGGCGCTACCACACACAGGGGAGCGCACCATCGTTAGCTGCGCCGCTGATGGTCAGGTGCGACTCTCCCTGCTATCCCATAGCTTAATTATTAGTAAAGCTAATGATAAATATCATAATTGCCCAATAATGGCTGCGCCATAGATAACAATAATTAATTATAAACAGGCAGTAAATTAGCCGATTTATGCATAGTTATTAAGAGAAAACAGCTATCCCTGACAGCCCGTAGCACCTTACAGCAACAGTGGTGGTGATGATGGCAATCGTGATTTTGATGTTTTTGGCTCGGTGGATTCAAAAGCTGGTCTGAGGATAACGGTTTGTGGGGGTGACATGGCCAAACCTGGTGCTACATGCGCCTATGACTCTGCCAACTTCACCCTCCCCTGACCACCGCCAATCGTGATAGAAGAAATCTTGAGTTGTTTGGCTCGGTGGGTTCAAAAGTTGGTATGAGGATAAGGGTTTGTAGAGGTGACACGGGTCGAAGCTGGTGTGAAATGCGCATGAGACTCTGCCAGCTGCACCCTTCCCCCCATTATCCACAAATGGAGGTCAGCTATGCCCTGGCCCTGCCCTGCCGTGCCGCGACCTAGCAGGTGCTCGTCACTTACTTGGGAGACTCTGGCTGTTCAGCGAAGCGCCGCCTGGCCGAGCACATGGGCCGTGCACATAAGCTGTCCTTGACACCTGACTGCCCCACGGTGAGCAGCAGGTGGCAGGGTCGCAGGCGGCAGGGCAGCAGGTGGCGGGCAGCAGGTGGCGGGCAGCCAGCGACAGGGCGGCAGGCGACAGGGCGGCAGGTGGCAGGGCGAGGGGCAGCAAGGCAGGCGGATGGCTGGGGAGTATATAGGTAAGTGCAGTGCGCTGGTCAACCAGGCTGGTGGGCGGGTGCCTGTGTGAGTGCTCTGTTGCTGTCATGCTTGAATGGGTCAGCAGGCAGCCTTGTGGGTACACAGTGTGGCCAGCACAGTTGGGCATGTGGCTGGTGCTTTCAGTTTGTCCCGGGTTTGGTGGTTAGGTTTTGGAGAAGAGGCTATTGCAAGAACATAAAAACCTGTTCCAGACAGATGGGTGCGTAGTGGTTCATGGTCTATACCTTTCGGTAGTTTACCTTACGGTGGGCTGAGTCAGGTGCTGGCTAAACAAGGAACAGGACTCAGGGCTGGATGGCTGCTGTGTCTTCCCTGACTTGCCTGGTGTCCCTTTATCTCTTGCGCTGGCCCCTTGACCCCTCAGCTGCCTGCTGCTCACCCTGCCAGCCCCCCATGCACTCGCCTGCCACTGCAGTCCTTCCTGACCTGCGGGGAAGACGGGGACGTCATGCTGTTTGACTTGCGCATGTGTGAGTGCACCACCTGCCTGCCAGCAGGCCTGCCTGCCTGCATGCATGGTCAGCAAGATGGTCTGCCTGCAGTACGTATCAAATTTGGCAAAAAAGGGTCAGCTGGGCATCGCGTGTCAGGACCAGCAGGAGCTGTGCCAGGGCAGCAGGGGCAGCAGGTGCCAGGGGTGATATGGGTGGCAGCTTTGTCAAGCACTACCCATACCTGGCCAGCTATGATGACTCACCCCTGCAAACCTGCAACACAGTCAAGATGCCGTCACTGGTTGACCCCCGGCAAGGCTTAGTCACGCTCACTCTTGTTTGCATCGCATTGTAATTCAGGGGGGTGCCTGAGGGGGGGTTGAGGTTTAGGAGCATGGAGTCCAGTGTCAAGAGCAAGGGCAACCCGGTGTAGGGTGTTGAGACCGACTGACTGACCGACCAACTGCCTGCCTGCCTGCCTGCCTGCCTGCCTGCCTGCCTGCCTGCCTGCCTGCCTGCCTGCCTGCCTGCCTGCCTGCCTGCCTGCCTGCCTGCCTGCCTGCCTGCCTGCCTGCCTGCCTGCCTGCCTGCCTGCCTGCCTGCCTGCCTGCCTGCCTGCCTGCCTGCCTGCCTGCCTGCCTGCCTGCCTGCCTGCCTGCCTGCCTGCCTGCCTGCCTGCCTGCCTGCCTGCCTGCCTGCCTGCCTGCCTGCCTGCCTGCCTGCCTGCCTGCCTGCCTGCCTGCCTGCCTGCCTGCCTGCCTGCCTGCCTGCCTGCCTGCCTGCCTGCCTGCCTGCCTGCCTGCCTGCCTGCCTGCCTGCCTGCCTGCCTGCCTGCCTGCCTGCCTGCCTGCCTGCCTGCCTGCCTGCCTGCCTGCCTGCCTGCCTGCCTGCCTGCCTGCCTGCCTGCCTGCCTGCCTGCCTGCCTGCCTGCCTGCCTGCCTGCCTGCCTGCCTGCCTGCCTGCCTCCCTGCCTGCCTGCCTGCCTGCCTGCCTGCCTGCCTGCCTGCCTGCCTGCCTGCCTGCCTGCCTGCCTGCCTGCCTGCCTGCCCCTGCAGCTGGCTCAGCATTCATGACCAGCCAAAACATCTGCAGCTCCCACTACCACGGGGAGTGCCCTAGTGAGGTGAACACCCTGTGTAATGCCGGCGCGGCAGGTGAGACACGCTGGCCTTGCAGGCAGGCAGGGGTTCCCTCTCACCACCGCCTGTTGCCATGCGCTGGATTTAATTGCTACCCTGCTACCCTGCTGCCCTGCCACCTGGTACTGCCACCAGGGTTAGGGGTGCTGCTGCTGCAGCCTCTGCCTGCTGCTAACCACGGCTGTCGCTGCTGCCGCCTGTGCCTGCTGCTGCTGCATCTGCCTCCTCTGCTTGCTGCCGCTGCTACTGCTGCTACCTGCTGCATGCTGCCTGCTGTCCTTCTGACGCCCCTCATGCATTGACGACCACCATCCCTGCCCTGCCTGTGGTGCTGCACTGCGTCATCGCTCTGCCGAGCAGGCTATGGCACACATGGTGGCAGCCTGGAAAGCTACCGGCAGCAGCAGTTCCGGCCTGACTCCTGGACAAAGGGCCCACTGGCCAAGCTGGTGGTTTCTGCAGCGCCCACACCAGGCAGGCGCCCAGCCATGGTGAGGGTCAGGGTCGTGGATGGTGTGGAGGAGGCTGGAGACAACAGTGACGGGCATGGGCATGGGCATGGGCATGGGCATGGGCATGGGCATGGGCATGGGCATGGGCATGGGCATGGGCATGGGCATGGGCATGGGCATGGGCATGGGCATGGGCATGGGCACTATGATGTTCATGGTAAGGGTGATGATGATGGTGTGATGCCATGAAAGGCCACCTGGCATGTGCAGCCTGTTCTGCTGCCCCCACCACCTGACCTCACCCTGGCCCTGACCTGGCTTCAGGTTGAGCTCAACGCCGTGCATTACAACCCGGCTCGGCCCTGGCTGTTTGCTGTGGGAGGAGGGGACCCGCGCGCCTTTGTGTACGATGTGCGGCGGCTGGTGAAGTCCGGGGAGGCTTTCAGGCTCTCTGAGCGAGCTGCCTGCAGAGTCAGCCAGGGCTACCAGCCGGTGAGCCAGCCAGCCTGACCTGCTGCTGCTGCTGCTGCTAAGGATCTGGCTCCGGCTCTGACTCCTGCGGCTCCTGCTGCTGCTGCTGCTGCTGCTGCTGCTGCTGCTGCTGCTGCTGCTGCTGCTGCTGCTGCTGCTGCTGCTGCTGCTGCCGCCGCCGCCGCCGCCGCCGCCGCCGCTGCTGCTGCTGCTGCTGCTGCCACGCATAAGCATGTTGTTATGTCAGAGCTCCATGCAGCACCCCAACGACCCCAACTGGCATGGGCCAACCCTGACCCGCATGCATGCCAACACACATGTGGAAACTCCATGCACACGCCCCATGCACGCCCCTTCTTCACCATGTGTGTGTCATAGGTGGCCCAGCTGTGTCCCGATCACTTGGAACCAACTGTCCCAGGCGCGGACAACTTCCACATCACGTGCGTCCGGTTCAACCAGGCTGGGCAGCTTCTGTCCAGCTACAGCCACGAGGTGGGTGCCTAGCTGCCCAGCTGACCCTCACCTCCGCCTCACAGCAATGCCGGGTCCAGGGAAGTTGCCTGCATGCCAGGTTTCACAGCCAGCGGGGCAGGGCCAAGCCAGGCCAGGCCAGGCCAGGCCAGGCCAGGCCAGGCCAGGCCAGGGAGCTTTCTGGAGCAGGCAAGCTGGGTCAACACAGTCGGGTGCCAGAGTTGGGCTGTCTGTCATGGCTGCTGCTTGCTGGTTCAGGACGTGTATTTGTTCAGCGCCGCTGGGGCGTCAGGACAGCAGGCGCCCCTGGCAGCTGTGCGGGGAGGGGCAGGGGCAGCAGGGCAGCACAGCCAGATCCCTCAAGGCAATAGTGCCGGGGCAGGGCCGGCAGGGATGGGGGAGGCGGCAGGGGCAGCAGGGGCATCAGGGGCGGCAGGGGCATCAGGGGCAGCAGGGGCATCAGGGGCATCAGGGGCATCAGGGGCAGCAGGGGCAGCAGGGGCATCAGGGGCAGCAGGGGCAGCAGGGGCATCAGGGGCATCAGGGGCAGCAGAGGCATCAGGGGCAGCAGGGGCATCAGGGGCATCAGGGGCAGCAGGGGCAGCAGGGGCAGCAGGGGCAGCAGGGGCAGCAGGGGCAGCAGGGGCAGCAGGGGCATCAGGGGCAGCAGGGGCAGCAGGGGCATCAGGGGCATCAGGGGCAGCAGGGGCAGCAGGGGCAGCAGGGGCAGCAGGGGCAGCAGGGGCATCAGGGGCATCAGGGGCAGCAGGGGCATCAGGGGCATCAGGGGCAGCAGGGGCATCAGGGGCATCAGGGGCAGCAGGGGCAGCAGGGGCAGCAGGGGCAGCAGGGGCAGCAGGGGCAGCAGGGGCAGCAGGGGCAGCAGGGGCAGCAGGGGCAGCAGGGGCATCAGGGGCAGCAGGGGCAGCAGGGGCAGCAGGGGCAGCAGGGGCAGCAGGGGCAGCAGGGGCAGCAGGGGCAGCAGGGGCAGCAGGGGCAGCAGGGGCAGCAGGGGCAGCAGGGGCAGCAGGGGCAGCAGGGGCATCAGGGGCATCAGGGGCAGCAGGGGCAGCAGGGGCATCAGGGGCATCAGGGGCAGCAGGGGCATCAAGTGCTACTGGCACCAACAGCCTGGACCTGATCTATGGCTTCTTGTCACGTGAGCTTGGACTACACACAACCTACCTCACTCGGTAAGTCCTGTGACATGCATGCTTGCATGACATGGGCACATGTGTAGCAATCACAGTGTTGCTCTTACACTGCCACTTGTAACTGCTTATATGTGTGTGACCAAGAAAGATATCATGTGTAACCTGTGATATCACCTAAGTCGTGCATGCAAGCACCCCCACCTCCTTCTGACCACCACCAAGGGGGGCAGCAGCAGCAGGCGCAGCAGCGACAGCCGTGGTGCAAGAACACCTCATGCCCCACCTCTGCCACAGGACCATGGGCCTACCCACCGCCAGTGCCTCAGCCACCAACATCAGCTCACCCTCAGTACGCCCCACTCCTACCCCTTCACCTGCTGCTGCTCCCTCCCCCAGCTGCGCCTCCGCCTCCACCTCCCCAAGCCCTGCCGGCCCCCTGGCTGCTGCCACTGCACCCGCCCAGGGGACGGCCACCACGGTCAGCCCCCCCTCCTCTACCTCTCCACCCGCCCCACTGACCCCACCAGCTGTCCTGGCTCCAGCCAGCCTCGCTGCCACCGCCCCCTCAAGCTCTGGCAAGAAGTATGAAGCCAGTGGCGCCACTGAAACCCCTCCATGCGCCCCTGGTCCCGACCCCAGCCTGCAGGCTGCCTCCCCCTGCCCTGACCCCTGTCCCGACACACGCACAAGCACTGGCCACTGTCAGGCTAGCACCAGCCGAGGGCAGCGTACACCTATGGAGTCCATGGCATCTCCTGGCACAGCTGCAGATGCGGCCAGCCCTGTCCTCCACCCTCCTGCTGGTCTTAATGGGGCGGCTCCTGGCTGCTCTCCCCTGCCCCTGCTGAAGGGGTCACAGATACAGTGGATGAAGGTGATGGGCCGGGGGGCTCAACAACCTGAGGGCCAGGAGGAGGGGCAGGGGCAGGGGCAGGGGCAGGGGCAGGGGCAGGGGCAGGGGCAGGGGCAGGGGCAGGGGCAGGGGCAGGGGCAGGGGCAGGGGCAGGGGCAGGGGCAGGGGCAGGGGCAGGGGCAGGGGCAGGGGCAGGGTGCTACAGCCACCCTGCCCAGCCATGGAGTGACTTGGAGCAGCAGCTGGAGTCAAGGTCGAAGATGGACCCGGCGCCGAGCCCGTGATGATGTGGAGGAGGAGAGCGAGGGAGGCAGTGGGTCCTGTCCTGGGCCCGACCACGTGGTGCAGCACTACACAGGCCACCTGAACTGCCAGACAGTGAAGGTGGGCTGTGTGGGCTGACCTTGACATACCTGCTTGAGGGAGGGAAGGGAGGGACGCTCGGGGAGGGTCAGCGGGTCAGGACAGGGCAGCTTTAGAGGGTTTAATGGGAGGCTGAAGGGGCGGAGGTCGATCAGCAGGCCAGGGAGCAGTTGAAGCCCCGGGGCTGAGGGTTGTGGACAGAGCCCTGCTGCCAGCCTCTGAACAGATTGAGCAGGGCTCACTGAGCACTTTGACCCTAACCCTAACCCTAACCCTAACCCTAACCCTAACCCTAACCCTAACCCTAACCCTAACCCTAACCCTAACCCTGGTGGGCAAGGGGCCAAGGGGTGAGGGGTGAGAACGGTGCCAGGCTGCTGGCATGCAGCAACATGCCATGCAGGGTTTGAGCCCTAACCCTAACCCTTGCCCTACCCCTATACTTAACGGGCAGGGGCCATGGAGGCAAGGGGTAAGGGTCAAAGGGACAAGGCTAGGGTGGTGCCGGGCTGCTAGGGTCGCATGCAGGGTTTGAGCAGGGCCCTCTCAGTGCACCTACCCTAGCCACAGCCCTAACACTGGCCCAGCACTAACCCTGCCACGGCCAAAACCCACCCCGCTGCCCGTGGCCTGCTGCCTTCCGCCCGCTGCCTGCTGCCTGCCCCTTCCCAGTCAATGTCTTCCTGTCGCGCTGCTCTAGGGTGTGAACTTCTTTGGCTCAGAGGAGGATTACGTCATCAGCGGCAGCGACTGTGGCCACATATTCATCTGGGATCGTCGCAGCGGGCGGCTGCTGCGTGTCATGATGGCTGATGAATGGGTGGTCAACTGCCTGGTCAGTGCATCCAGACCCCTGCTGGGGGGTGGCTGCTGCGCGGTGCTGCGCTGCTGAGGGTGGGCACAGTGACGTAAGGAGAGTTAATCGCCGATTCAGGGTTTGGGTGCTGATGCTTTCTGGCATGGAGCTGTGTGGTGGTGGTGGCAGTAGTTGTGGTGGAAGTGATGGTGGTTGGTGAGGTGTGAAAGGGTGTGATGTGGTGTCGCCTGGTGCGTGCAGGAGCCTCACCCACTGCAGGCGCTGGTGTTGGCAAGCTCAGGTGGGACCAGGGCCAGCAGAGATCGCCCCAACCCTGATGTGATCCTTGAACCTTGCGTCACACCCCCATCACACCCCCATCACACCACCACCACACCCCCCTCCACACCCAACTCACCCCTATCACATCTCTCCAGCATCGGCGCCACCCTGCACCCCCCACCCTCACGCCTACCCCAACACCCCAATACGCCCTGCCCCTCCCACTGTCCTGTTGGGCAGCCTGCTGGGTCTACAGCTAGTTTCACTCCCACTCCCATTCCCCCTCCTGGGCATCACCAGCTTCTGACTGGCTTCCAACCAACTTCCAGCCAGCTTCTTTGCTGAACTCCCATGACGCTGCTGGCTGGCTGGCTGACCCAGGGATTCAGGAAGACATCAAGATCTGGAGCCCCACTGCCGCTGAGCCACAGTTCACTGCTGCAGCCACAATGGAGGAGGTCAGCAGGAAGGGGCCAGCAGCAGCAGGGGAGGCAGTAGCAGGGCGGCGGCAGCGGGGGGGGGCAGCAGAACGCAGCAGCGGGGGGGCCAGTCAACCTCCCCTTCCCCCTGCCACTGCCACTGCCACTGCCACTGCCACTGCCACTGCCACTGCCGCTGCCACTGCCGCTGCCGCTGCCGCTGCCGCTGCCGCTGCCGCTGCCGCTGCCGCTGCCGCTGCCGCTGCCGCTGCCGCTGCCGCTGCCGCTGCCGCTGCCACTGCCGCTGCCGCTGCCGCTGCCGCTACCCCTGCCGCTACCCCTGCCGCTACCCCTGCCGCTACCCCTGCCACCGCCACTGCCACCGCCACCGCCCCTGCCCCTGCCCCTGCCCCTGCCCCTGCCCCTGCCCCTGCCCCTGCCCCTGCCCCTGCCCCTGCCCCTGCCCCTGCCCCTGCCCCTGCCCCTGCCCCTGCCCCTGCCCCTGCCCCCTTTGCCACTGCCATCGCTGCCTTGGCTGGTGACTGCACACTAGGTGGCGACCACCAACACCTCTAGACGGCAGCGTGCGGCACGGCGCTTAGGCCTGCGTCATGACCTGCTGTTCAGCTTGGTGGACCAGAGGTCAGTCAGTGAGGGTGTCTGCAGCTGCTTCAGCAGGCAGGTCAGGGAAGCAGTTCCGCAAGGGGCAGAGTTATCAGTAAACGCAAGGCCAAGGTTAGGAAGGTGGAGGGACTACTGCGCCCTTGCTGCCCCGGTTGCTCCCATGCACACAGCTGCTGACAGTTGCCGCATGCGTGTCTGCGTGTCCATCCCCTACGCGCCCTGCATGCAATCACACTTGAGTGGAGCGTGTGGGTGAAGTTGCAAGCGGTGCTGGGTGGTCTGTACAGGCACAAGCGCATGAAAGAGGAGCATGCTGAGTTGAGGCGGGACATAGAGGCGCTGGACCGCGGAGTAGGTGGCGGCGACATGACGGCTCGAGGTGTGGACCTGCGCCGCACATCTATAGCGGCAGCAGCAGCAGCGGCAGCGGCAGCGAGGACAGCAGACTGCAGCAAGGGGCTCTTCAAGCATGGGCGTGGGCTGTGATAGCAGCAGCAAGGGCTGCAGGGACAGCAAGGGCCGCAGACGATGATTTTGCGAGGACCTACGTTGTTGATGCATAGCAGCAGTAGCAGCAGCAGCAGCAGCATCTATAAAGGGCAATGGGACATGAGAGTGAGCACAGCAGCGGCGGTAGCAAGGGCAGCGGGAAGGCCAATAGCAGCATCAGCAGTAGCTTACATGTGATTACTTCGTCGTTGGTGTAGGGCCTGCTTGCCCTGCACCAGTGGCCTGGTAGCAGGGCCTGAATCAAGCCACAGTTGGTGGGGCCAGATGAGGACCAGGGTTGGGCAATTACAAGTCTGCAGGATTGCCCCAGTAATACTTACACGCAGCACACAAATTTTTTCATGCTCAGCCCATACATCGCCTGCCTGCCTGCCTGCCTGCCTGCCTGGTTATGTTGAAATGACATCAATGCCGTGCCCTGAGCCTGGCACTGTGCTCCTGTGGTGCCTGCGCAGGGCAGAACCTCCTGGCCAGAGCCAATCGGGTGAACGAAACACAGGGCAGCATGTACATGGTGATGGACTGGCTGCACGGCAGCGTGCTCGCGGGCAGGAGAGGAGCGCAGGGCCACGACAGCCTCGCTGATCTCCTATTTCAGGACACAGCCATGGATGCCGACGATGAGCTTATGCTGGCATCTGACGAGGATGACGAGGATGACGAGGATGACGAGGAAGAAGAAGATGACGAGGGTGAAGGTGACACAGACAGCGCACAGGGCAGTGAGTCGGATGACTCTGGCATGGTTGTGGGCAGCCCTGAAGCCAAGAATGGCTAATGTGAGGGGCGATGGAAAGGGTGCACAAACATTGTGGCGACAAACATTTTGTTGAGCATGGTCTCATGCGACCGGCATTATTGAAGCTACGGAGAGCAAGGGTAATGTAGGCCAGCAGCGCGGTGGCTACAACACGACACACACTGGGCACGCTCTGCATAGCTGAGCCGCTGTTGACCGGGGCGACCCGTCGCGCATTTGCCCTAGGAATAGATCTCAAAGTACAATGGACATTATCCAGTGTCAGCTTTGAATTCAGGAGCGCACACCGGGCAGGCGCCGGGCAGCGAATCTCCGCCCTCCGCTCCGGCCAGCAGGCCACCTATCCCCTCAGCCCTTTCTGAACCCACAGCCCTCCCTAATGCGGCAACCGTTGCCCAGGAAGACTGCCAGCAGTGCACAGGAGCAGGCACGCATATCTCAAGCCCGGCGCAGGAGCCGCTGGGATGAACGTGAGTCGCCTTTTGTGCACTAAGCACTCCATGTTTGGCCTAGTTGCCTCCTCACTTCCCGGGGTTGTTGTCAGCCTGGCTGACCCGCATACCCCATGTGTCGCCCATTGCAAGCGTTGCTGCCCCTAGGGCCCTGCATCACTGATCACATCCCAGACACTCAGCTAGCCATCATTCCCTATCACACAATCACCTATAACAAGACTGTCTCAGCCCCCTTATCCCTCACTAGGGCCTCCATTTCAGCCGGACCAGTAGTGGCCACTAGCAGCCACTAGCGGGAATACTAGTGGGCAATAGTAGCCCGACTCAAATGGTGTTATTGGGCTGTGTGGAGTATACCCCATGCACATGGGCATGGTGCATGATTGCCTACCACTTACACTACACAGTAAAGCACATAGTTTGAACAGGCCTGATTCTCTCAAAATCGCCCTTCAACACGCACGCTTCCTTTCATGAACGGTCGTTGGAGGATGTGAGGATGGTGCAAGTCGGTTTGGGAAGGATCATCGCGTTTTGTCGGTTGGGATGTGGCTGTCGCTGTTTACACTATTGCCTGACCACGAGGGCTATTGTGTAGAGATGGCATGGAAAACATGCGCTGATTGTGAGCTAATGACAGCTCAACAAAGGGGGGATCACTACTGTGCCACAACAGGCTGGGACTTGGGTAGCTGGTCTTGTAGCTGGTCTTGTAGCCCAGGCCTGGGTAGTCCTTGCCCTTGGCTGACAGAGCTCCCTGGTCTGGCCAGTAGCACAGCTCCAGTGGACGCCACCTGCTCTCCCCAATGCGCTGCATGTTCAGAGCTGCATTGCAGTCCCTGTCCAGCCACCTGCCTGGCTGTGGTGCTGGCTTGGCTTTGGCAGCCTTGCCCTTGCCCTTGGTGGGCTCAGCTGGCGGCTCAGCTTTGGTGCGCTTGCTGCGCTTGGCTGGAGGGGGAGTGCTGGGCCCTGGCTCTGAGACTGCTGGCTGTGTGGCTTCCAGGCTGCTGCGTGGGGTTTGTGGGGGCTTGAGGGGGGCCACTACTGGGCACCACATCAGGCCCCGCACTGGCTGGTCACGCTGCTGGCTCCATGCTGGGCGCACCAGGCGCTGTTCCACCTGCCCTGCTGGTGGCTTCCAGCCTGCACGCCTGGTGGGTTGCTCATGGTCCCGCTCCTCCTCACCTGGCTGCTTGCCATTCACTGCTGAGCTGACTCGGGTGGTGCGGCGCTCATCCACGAGCCCCTGGGCCTGCACACCACCTTGCAGCAAGCACGCAGCACCGCGTCAGCACCCCACCCACCCGCTGTGCCAATGCCAGCAGCCCGTTTCTTCTTAGCCATCACGCGATGTGCATTGAGCCGGGAGGTGGCCTTTTCAAGCAACCTGGGTTTCCCTACAGCCCTCATGCTACTCCGAAACAAAGCAAGAGGCTGCCCACCACCTGCGCAACAAGACTGTCTCAACCAGTCTGGCTACCCAGTGGCTGTGGGTCACTAGCCTGACTGGTAGCCAGGGGTCAGCAATGTGGTGGTGGTGGTGAGGGTTCTGGACATGGTGTTACACTTGTGTGAGCTGCCAGGTGTTAGAGCGTATTGGTCAGAAAAGCAGCCCATGCAGTATGAGGCAACTGCACAACCGCTATACTCCTCACCCTGGCACCCACTGTGGTGCAATGCACACCTGCTGAGCCCCACAGTGCTCCACCAGTGCATTGCAGGGTCGCAATCATATCACACACGGTCACACCCCATCACTGGATGGTCACAGCATGCTCCACAATAGCGACCCCCCAGCACCCAACAAAGGGGCTGCTGCCCAGCAGCCAGGCACCCTTGCCAGCAATGCACTGTGTTGACCCTAGCCTCTGGGTAAGCAATGCACTGTGTTGACCCTAGCCTCTGGGTAAGCAATGCACTGTGTTGACCCTAGCCTCTGGGTAAGCAATGCACTGTGTTGACCTAGCCTCTGGGTAAGCAGGAGCAGCACAGCCTTGGGGCCCTGGACTGCTAGCTACCCGCTAGCTACTGCTACTGCTAGCAGAGGCAGCATTGGTCAGGCGGCTGCACCCACCATGCCCAGCGACTCAGCTTGTGACCTCAGCTTGTGACCTCAGCTTGTGACAGCTTGTGATGGGGTGTCGTCAGATCCCACGCACACCATATCATGTCAGCCTCCATGTGCATGTGAAGAGAAGGACCAGCATGCCATGACTCCATGAGCAGCAGCATCAACCAAGGACCATTTGGCTGCAATGCCATGAGCAGCAGCTTCAACACAGCTGACGGCACTGCTGCAAGCCATGGTGACAGGCACTGGATTGGACCAGCGATAGGCCAGAGAGCGGCCAGGCAGGCAGGACGAGAACGAGGCAGGCCTCATGCGGCCTGACTTGTCTCAGCTGCACCCCCTACCAACCCTTGCAAGACACAATTCCACAGCTTTATCCCCCAGCTGCCACCAGCTCTGACTTTGACGAAATGGACCCGTCCATGACGCAAGACCACTTTTCCAGCCGCAACAAGCTTGACTCTGACCAAGTGGCCTGCTGCTGTGCCTTCACCTGCTGCCACCCTGCACACCCTGCGCTGCCTGCTGCTGCTGCGCTGCAGTCAAGCTCTGGCAGATGGGATTCAAGCAGGAGATGCCGCGCACGCTCAGCCTAGCCAGCAATGCAGCCTGTGCCGTCAGCGTCATGTCCTGCTGTAAGGAGTAGCAGGCCTGCCTGCCTGCCTGCCTGCTTCCCTGAGCCGCTTACACCTGCCTGCGCTGCTCCTTGCCTGCATTGCAGCATGCCACACCCATGCACCAACTCCCCTGCACACGTCCTGCTGCCCCTGCTCCGGCCACTGCCGTTGTTCCCAGAAACTAAACTTAATAGCGTTTAACAAGCGCTGCATGAGGTGGAATGGCTCCTGCAGAGCTGCTGCAGCAGAGCTGCTGCAGGCAACCACTTGCTGAACACCAGGCCCATGACGATGGCTTGGTGATGGTGGTGTGGAACACCACCAACAAGCTCCTGCTGCTGCGCTGGCCGTCGTCTTTCTCCTTTCTCACACGCAGGGACCACTGGCGCTACCTTCTCAGCTCAAGGCCTGGCGTACGGCGGGCCCGTGGCAGTAATCTGGGGCTGGCTGCTGGTGTCATGCGCCTCCCTGGCAGTGGCAGCCTGTCTGGCTGAGCTGGTCTCGGCCTTCCCAACCTCAGGTCCGTTGCTCTGAGTGGGATGACTCGGCAAGACAACAGCTAGCAGTCAGGTGTGGGTCAGCAGTGGGACAACTCAGCATCTGGCAAAGTAGCCGTGCTGCCAGCTCCTAGACCTGGTTCCATGGCTGCCATCAGGTGAACACATGCCGGCCACTGAGCCTATGACTCGACCCCTGCTGCACTGCACACTGGAAGCGCCTGCGTTCACATCGTCAGCGCTCCTGCACCTGCCCCTAACCAGGCCCCACTTTCGCTGCTGCTACCCTGCCTGCCTGCCCGCACCTGTGCTGTTACCCACTAAACCTGCCTCCGTGATAGGCTAAGCAAAGGCTTGGTTGCTGCCCTGCCTGCCTGCGACTGCGCTGTGTGCACCAGGTGGCCTGTACTACTGGACTTTTGTCTTGGCCCCTGCTCGGCACCGGGCCATCGCCTGCTGGATGACTGGCTGGCTCAGCCTTCTGGGCAACGTAAGCCTACATGGCCTGGCTCCAGATAGAGTGCACTGCCAGTGGGTCATGCCTGAGTTGGATGCTGCTGCTGTGGCGGTTGCTGTGCTGCTGCTGTGGCTACGGCTGTGGCTACTGGTAGTGACTATGATGATGGTGATGATGCCGCTGCCACAAACCACACACCCAGAGTGTCAGTGTGAGACAGTGTGGTCATTCCACCTGCCCTGCCCAGCCTTGCATGTCTTTCTGGCCTGCCTGCGCACCTGAAGGTCCCTACCCCTACCTCCAACCTGCTTTGGCCTCTTCCTTGTGACGCAGACACGGGAGGTTAGGCTATGTGTTAGCTGTGGGCTCGATAGATTGGTGCCCAGACGCCGCCTCACCACCATGGCGTGTGTGCGTGTGTGTTTGTGGGCCTGGTGGATGGCTGCTCGGATGTGGCTCCACCAGAGACTCCACCAGGGACACTCAGGCAATGTCACACTTACATACGCTGTGGCTGTAAATGTGTGCGGAACTTCAACCGCACTGCTGCAACCCTGCAAGAGAAGCCATGGCTTGTTGTTAAGAAGCACTTAGCTCTTATCTTGTTGAGAAGCTTCTTGGCTATGCCCGTTTGCTATGCTATTGTGCTGCTCCTAGGTGGCCTTCACCGCTTCCACTGAGCTGCTGCTGGCGCAGTACTTGGCTGCCCTGGTGCGCCTGCATACCAGTGGACCTCAAGGTGTGTGACCAGCACCTGCAGCTACTGGGCCAGCTGCCGAGGTGGGACTGCTGAGCTCATGCATGCTGGCCAGACCTCTGGTGAGCTCCTCGTGTTGTGGTTGGCAACCCTCCGTGACCCTGAGCATCACAGGGGCATCAGTAGGGCATTGTGGGCACCCTGATGGCCCTATGGGCACCAGTGGGGCGTGCTTCTTCCGGCCTGTGGCATGCATTGATCCTAGGACTGAGTGCGTCTGGCAACCTCTGCTCTCTGCTCCTGCTGCGCTCCTCACACACTCACACTCGCACACTCACACTGGCTTGCATTAACCATTTCCTACACACCAGTCCTGGCTATGCCTCATGCTCCCGCTGCTGCTGCTGCCGCTGCTACCGCTGCTGCTGCCGCTGCTGCTGTCGCCGCCTGCGGTTCATGCTTTGCAGGCCTGCTGCCTGCTGCCCGTGTTGGTGCACGCAGAGCAGCCGGGTGTGGTGCTGAGCCCGTACCAGCTGCTGGCCCTCTTTGTGGGCCTGCTGGTCCTGCATGCCTGCATGAATTGCGGCAGCCACCACCTCACCCGCATGCAGATTGTCTTCAGCGGCTTCTGGCAAGTGGTGGCCACCCTAGCATTCTGTGCCCTGCTCATTGCTGTCGCACCCCGACACACCTCCCCAAACTTCGCCTTTGGCAGCTGGTTGCCCAACACGGAGCTGACTGGCCTGACCAACCCAGTTCACATCTTTCTGGTGGGTGTAGGGAGGGGAGGGGATCTGGTCTGGCAGCCAGGTGGGGCCGGCTGCTGGCCGTCATGATGGCATTGCCTGTGCAGTGCTGCACTGCATGATGCCAGGCAGCTGTGCCACATGTGCATGCACGCCGGTAGGAAGCAAACCCACAGGGCAGGCATGAGGGATACATCGCTCCCAGCTTGGTGTTGCCACAAACAGGTCCAGAGTAGAGAATTAGCAAAGGTCAAATCAACAGAGATCAAGGGTCAGATCAACAGATGTGTCGCATGGACAGGCGGAGGGATGAAATAGATGGAGGTTGCGAAATAGTGAGGTAGCCATTCTTGTAGTAGTTTAGGCCAGTCCCAGGCTGTTGGAGGCCAGGGGGATAGGAATGGGATATGTAACACCGCCCACCTGCTACTCTAGTCAGGGACGGGCCCTGGCTTCTAACCCTGCTCAGCACAGCCTCAGCTGAATCTGTGGAAGCAGGCCTGGGTGAGGTCGGGAGCACAAGCACACCAACCTGCTGCTCTCATAATGTCAGCCCCCGCTCCCTACCCTGCTGGCCTGTGCAGCCCCCACTGCCCCTTGCCACGCACCCCTGATTCCCGGTGGTGCCCTGGGTGA
Source organism: Haematococcus lacustris (assembly GCA_030144725.1). Lineage (NCBI taxonomy): Eukaryota > Viridiplantae > Chlorophyta > Chlorophyceae > Chlamydomonadales > Haematococcaceae > Haematococcus > Haematococcus lacustris. The sequence goes on along the minus strand of JASKMD010000021.1, from coordinate 665,230 downwards.
CGTTAGGGGTAGGGTCAGGGTGCCAGGGTCGACCCTAACCCTAACCTACCCCTGCTGCTCGGTGTTCCCTTGGGCGCAGGCCGGCTTGCTGATGAGCCAGGTGAGTGATGGATGCGGCTGCAGCGAGAAACCCGGGAAACTAACCTCTGGCACAAGCAAGGTGGAAGGTGTAGGGCAGCACAGCAATGAGAATGAGGCCAGCCGGCAGGCTACCTCGCTTACCCGCATGGATCACATGTACCTCTGGCCCAAGCAGGGGTGTAGGGCAGCGTAACAATGGGAGCTAGGCCAGCCTGGCTGTCAACCCATCTGTCTGCCAGCAGGCCAACCCACCAGCCTGGCCCTAAGTGGCCGAGTCCACTGTACTGGTCCCAGACCCTGTGCTGTGCCCTTCATGCTCCCGCCTCCTGTCCTGCAGTGGACCATCATGGGGTTCGACTGTTGCATTCACTTAGCCGGTGCGTGGCGGCCATACAACAGCCCATCCACCACCACCACTGCCATCAGCACCACCACCAAGGACTGTCCATGGTTGGGTGTCAAGTGGCGGACTAGCCCTGCTGCTGCCGCTGTGCATCATGCATTGGCTGCTGCTGCTGCAGCTGCTGTAGATACTGCTGCTGCTGCTGCTGCTGCTGCTGCTGCTATGCATCATATCTTGCCTGCAGCTGTTGTGCATTATGCTTCGGCGGCGGCGGTGGCTGCTGCTGCTGTCGATGCTCCCATTGCTGCTGCTGCCATGCACCTTGGCAGAGGAGACAGTGGATGCGGAGCGGTCAGCCAGCTGGGGCCTGGTGGCAGGAGTGGGCAGCGCCTGCCTGCTGGGCCTCCTGCTGATGCTGAGCTTGACCTTCAGCATGCAGTCTCTGGACAGCATCATGGACCCCAACGCCGCGGCTGGGGGCCAGGCCATTGCCCAGGCAAGTGCGGTGCCCTGCTGCCCTGCTGTTCCTGCTGCTGGTGCAGGAGTCGGATCTTCAGTGGGTAGTGTAGGGGCATGACTTGTCCCGCCAGTGGCTCAATTGGTGATGGGTGACTCCTGCTGCATCCTGCTGTGGGCTGGATGGTCCTGCTAATGGTCCATCACGTCCTGCTGCTGCTGCTGCTGCTGCTACTGCTGCTGCTGCTGCTGCTGACCATGATGATGGTAGTGCAAGAGAAGCTAGGGACAGGTGAGGTGTCAATGATTGGCGATGGCAATGTTGAGGCCGGTCAAACTGGCTAGCATACCTGACATGGCCTCTGCTCACACGTCCATGGATGCGAACATGTGATGGTTCATGATGGCATGTGGCAAACAACGCCTGTCAGCCAGCCTTGTCACAACACATTGGTGGGTGGGTTGGAATGGTTGGTATGGTGGGCTGAGTGTACACCATTGTCGCTATTAGTTAAGGCTTTTGCTAAACTGCTTGATTGTGGTAAACGCGTGTATGGTGCCGGGGTGGAGTGATGGTACCGGGATGGGAAGAGATGGAAAGGGATACTAAGGGAGGGATACTAAGGGATGGTACCGGGGTGGAGTCTTCAGTCTTGTTTGTTGAGTCTTGAGGCCCGAGTCTGGCTGGCTGGTCTGCATGTGCTTGTGCTGCAGTTGTGCAGCATGCGCCTCCTGTGTGTTGTGACGCTGCCAGTGCTGGTGGCTGGACAGACCAAGTTGTCCTCGTCTGGCTGTGGTCTGCAGGTGGCCTGGGACGTGTTCAAGGCCCGGTACGGTCAGGGCCGAGCAGGCCTGGCGGTGCTGTACATCCCGGCACTGGGGCTTTTCATGTGCGGGGCCAACGCCCTGACCTCCAGCAGCAGGTCAGGCCGGCTGCCAGAGCACCACCTGGTAGTGCCTGAGTGATGCAGAGCCAGCAAGATGATGCCACCACCATGGCCACCACGATGGTCGCCACCATGCTGCTGCTTTCTGTGCTGCAGCTCGCGGCTCAAGCATAGTGACTGACATACATCGACCCTGCCGCCGCCCCTGCTGCCCTTGGGAATAGTGGCTTTTCCTATAGATTCCTCGGAGTTTTTTCGAAGTTTGTAAAACTCCTCGAAGTGTGCTGTGCAGGGCTGTGTATGCGTTCAGCCGTGATGGGGCCATGCTGGGTTCAGCCTGGTGGCACCGGCTGTCTAAAGGGACGCAGCAGCCCTGGTCCTGCATATGGCTCATGGCCTGCCTCGCTCTCCTTGCCGCCCTGCCGGCCATACTCAACCCCCAGGTACACTATGGTCTGGGTCTCACGCTTGCCTGCCTACAGCCCCCCTCCCCCTCCCCCTCCCCCCTTGCAAGCCGCAACAAAGTCATGTGTTCATGACCCTGACCACCACCCTCAGGCCTGTGGTATGTCCCATGTTTTGCAGTTTGCCACTGCCCTTAGCGCCACCAGTGTAGTGGCACTGTCGCTGTCCTACCTCGTCCCCATCGCACTGGCCCTGTGGCGGGGTGATGCTTTCCTCCGCGGTGCCTTCTCCCTGGGGTCCTGGTCGCGACCTCTGGCCCGGCTCAGCTGCGCCTGGATCAGCCTAATGTCGGTCGTGTTCTGCCTGCCCATGCACTACCCCATCACCCTGCTTAACGCGAACTGGACGCCGCTGCTGCTGGCGCTGCTGCTGGCATTTGCGGCCATCCTCTGGTGAGCGTCAAAGAACACACATGAAGCCCTCGGTGGGTCAAGGTGGGCATTGCCCCAAAGCAAACCTCCACCACCCCGGCTCCATTACACCCTCTCCGCCCCTCTTTCCCGCTTCACTCCCTCGCCACCTCCGCCCGATCCCTGTGTCTGACATCATGACCTCACCCTGAGGCAAGGCCCTGGCCTGTTTGCAACACTGGCCCTGGTCGAGGTAGGTCAAGCGGGATGCTGGGTAGGTCAAGCGGGACAAGAGCTGTGGCATGGGAGTTGCTGGGTAGGTCGAGCTGCCTAGCCAGCCCCTGCGTCATGGTCCATCCTGGCCTGGCCTGCTTGCAACACTGGCTCTGGTTGTAGCAGGGCCAGGCTGCTTCTTTCGTACCGACCAGGCTACGAAAAACCAGACTACGAAACTACGAAAGAACGACTACGAAAGAAGCAGCCCCCTTGTCCCTCACTAGGGCCTCCATTTTAGCAGGACCTAGCAACGGCCACTAGCAACCACTAACTAGATCCGGCTAAAACAGTGTTATTGGGCTGTGTGGAGTAAACCCAGTGCACATGGCACATGAGCCCGCCTACCACCTACACTATTGCCTGACCCGAGGGCTATGATGTAGAGTTGGCATGACAAAACATGCACTAATTGTAAGCTGATGACAGCTTCAAGTGGGGGGGGGGCACACACTACTGTGCCCCAGCAGGCTGCTGCTGCTGGGCCTGGGGTGGCTTGTCTCGCAGCCGCTTGTAGCCCAAGCCAGGGTACTCCTTGCCCTTGGCTGGCAGAGCTCCCTGCTCTGGCCAGAAGCACAACTCCAGTGGACGCCACCTGCTCTCCCCAATGCGCTGCATGTTCATTGTGGCGACGCGTGGTCCAGCCATCTCGACGATCCTGTCGTTGCTTGCCTTGGGCGGAACGAGACACTGCGATGGAACCAACAGGAGCGACGGGTTATCTCACAGCGCGTAACTCACGTCTAGGGCTCACGTCACGGCTGGGGACACGAACCTTTACGTTTCTTGTCGCTACCCTTCCGCTTCTTCTTAGCCATCACGCGATGCGCAGTGCGACGGGCGGTGGCCTTTTCTAGCAATTTGGGTTTCCCGTGAAAATAGAACCTGTTAATCTGAGAATCTGAGAAGCTGAGGTACGTCTCCTGGTGACCAACCCCCTGCAGGTGGGCGCCTCATGTGGGCGGCCGCCACTGGTTCGTTGGCCCCTTACCCAATATCACCTCCAGCGTGGCAGAAGTGGACACCGCAGTGGAGTCTCGAGCTGCCGCTGCTGTGGCCGCGGCGGCTGAGGCTGAGGCTGCTGCGGCCGCTGCCGTGACCGCTGGTCTCAAAGATTTGTCATCCAGAAGTCGCCGCACCAGCATGCACCAGCAGCGGCCGCGATTGTCCAGCTCGCAGAGCGAGGTGGCACAGGGTCAGGATGCGCCACGTGCTGCTCGCTCTCCTCCACCAAGAGAGCTCGGAAGTACCAAGTTGGTCGCGGGGGAGTTAGTGCGGCGGGCGGCCTCGCACGTGGCCCCACGCTCACGCCTGGCTATCGAGCGGCGCGCAAGCCAGGTGGTGCCCGGGTTTGGCGACCGGGGTGGAAGGGCACACCAAGCCCAGGGTCCCGGCAGGCTGCGCCGCGATGTGGACACCCACCTTGCGCCGCCGACCTCGCCACAACCGGGACTCGGCGCTGTCAGCACAATGTTGAGCGCGATGATGTCGAGGATGTCTGGCGTCAGTAGACCGTCGACCGCGTCAGGGCACTGCAGGTCATCCGGCATGTCCATGCCATCTGCTCCCACCACCAGCACTGCGGGCAGGGAATCTACCAGTGGTGCACGCAGTTCAATCAATTCCAATGCGTCCACCGCAGCCTTTCGGCGTGCCTCCGCAGTGCTCTCGATGGGACATCGCAGTACCTACGATGAGCTGCTTGCCGGTTCCGATCGCCCCAGCGACTACTCGCGGCACAGCCATAACAGCCTAGCGGAGCTTCATTTACGCGCAGCAGGGCAGCGTGCAGCCCTCGGACAAGACCTGCGCGATGAGGACCAGTACGCCGTGCTTTTCTCAATGCTTGAAGAGGAAGCCGAAGGGTTGATGGTGAGGACCACAGCGACCCCGCAGACTCCCCACCAGCCGACGCAGCAGCAGCCGCAATGCGAGCGGAGCTCGTCTGATGGCCAGGCCTTGCCAGTGCCGCAGCGACAAGCTGGGTTACACCAGCCCAAGTCACACCGGCGTGGCTCTATCTTGAATATTGTGCGCTCACAGCTGGCGGGTATGCTGTTCGCTGCCGGTGGCCAGGAAGGTGAAGGAAAACCCAGGGGCACGCAAGCAGCAAGAGCATTGAAGAGAAATGGTTCGCAGAGCTTCACCGCCTGCGGCCGTCGGGGAAACGAGGAGCAATGCCCGACCACCACCGTGCTCGCTGGTACGGCCAACGCGCTGTACACTGCCGCTCGCATTCGCTCTTCCACCTGCCGCAGCGGGTCTGGCGGCCTCCAGGCAGAACCCTCCAGTGGACCGCGGCAAGACAAATCGGGATCACCAACGCTTGGCATCGGTGCCCGCCGTCAATCCGTGCGTTGGGATCTGCAGCCTCGAGACCCCCAGCCAGCCAGGGCACCGGGTCTGGGCCTGCCTCTGCGCCCTTCCCTGCTAGGGCCCCTGCGGCCACAGATAGGCGGCGAGCCGAGCCCGGGCCCGACCAGCCGCCGTCCGACCATATGTGCGCCCAGCACTGCCAGCTCTGGATGCTCATCGCTGATTGGCGCCGACAGTTGCATGAACAGCATCAAAGATAGCGGGTTGGACAGCCGGATTGAGGCGATGCTCGAGAATGACTGGAGTGAGAGAGGTTCGTGGCTGATCATGGGGCCGAAATCTTGCCCTCGCTGGTCCCTATGCTTCGATGACCCCGCACACGAGGAGAACAGGGCAGCAGGCCACGCCCGCCACGCAGAGCTAGCGGAAGCTGCTGTTGAGGAGGAGCACAAGGAGGGAGAGGAGGAGCACGAGGTTGGCACTAGCTCCTCGTGGCAGTGGATGACGAGGGCAAGCACTTGGGGGCCAAACAGCAGCGCGGCTACCAAGGAGCCTGGCAGGAGGGGTCACTCAGGACCAGGCAGTCCTCAAGCTGCTCCTGGATCTGGAAGAACACCTCAGGCTGTGCCGGGCAGCGACAGGGCCTGCCCAAGGCCAGGCAGCAGCCATCACCAGGCAGGGGGTGGCAGCACGCAAAGGCAAGCAGGGTTGAGCAGGCGGAGGAGCGTGTCTGCACCAGGCAACTGTGGGAGTCCCACAGCAGCAGCAAGGGAGTCAAACACAAGCCAGGCAGGCCCGGGCAGCAGCAACAACAACAACAACAACAACGTCCCGTCTACCGTCCCGGCTGAGGCGAACGCGGCCATCTGTCCCATCGCAAATTCAAACCTTGACGGCCACGTGGGTTTCGACCCCACGGGCCCAGGCCCGGCTGAGGCAACAGTGGCAAGGGATACGAGTCAGCGCCTGACCTTCACGCACCTGCCGAGGTACGATTTCCCCACCATGTTTGCCTAGGTTTGCTCAGTCAAAAGAATGAAAAGATAAGCAACAGAAGCAATTTAACTTGGAGCCAATGGCCAGCCACCTCCCGCCTATACTACAACCTATGAGACTTTCAAATCATCGGCTGCACGCATGATGAGTACTAAGCCATCCATGGTGGCATGTTCTGTTTCCTAACCATTGGGCCCGTCATCAAAACTAACAGCTTGATGCGTGCAATGCTTAGTTCATCCTTAGTTAGCTTGGCTGGCTGCTTACGAGCTCTGGCAGCTTTGCGCCGCCGGTACTCTGTGACCTAGTGCAGCCACTGCCCAGCCTTGGGCAGCCGGGCATTGACCAGCTTGTAGCCCTGCTGGTACTCCCTGCCAGGGGGGGCCCACCACCTTCAGGTCCAGCTGCACAGCTCCAGGTGGCCCTGCACGTTCTCCCCAATGCGCAGGGGTTGGTGTCCCGGTCCAGGGCTGGGTCTGGGCAGGAGGAGGGGCTTGGGTAAGGGGAGGGAGGTGAGGCGGCACCTCGTGGCATCACATCAGGCACCGCACCTGTTTGCAGCAGGGGGCTTCGCGAGAGGGGCGGCCTGGGCAAGGGGAGGGGGCTGGGCGGGAGGAGGGAGGTGAGGTGGCCCTAGGCCGTAGCTCCTCCCTTGCACGCCGGTGGATACTGGCGTAGTCTTCATCTTCTTTCCTTTCCCTGCCTATCACGTCCCACCCACCCACGCACCCACCCACCCACGCACCCACCCACCCACCCACCCACCCACCCACCCACCCACCCACCCACCCACCCACCCACCCACCCACCCACCCACCCACCCACCCACCCACCCACCCACCCACCCACCCACCCACCCACCCACCCACCCACCCACCCACCCACCCACCCACCCACCCACCCACCCACCCACCCACCCACCCACCCACCCACCCACCCACCCACCCACCCACCCACCCACCCACCCACCCACCCACCCACCCACCCACCCACCCACCCACCCACCCACCCACCCACCCACCCACCCACCCACCCACCCACCCACCCACCCACCCACCCACCCACCCACCCACCCACCCACCCACCCACCCACCCACGCACCCACGCACCCACGCACCCACGCACCCACCCACCCACCCACCCACCCACCCACATCCACTTTACCGCCTGTGAAGCACTCAGGTTGGGTCAGGTGTCAATTCTGGTCAGGTCATGCCTAGACACCCGCTTCACCCCTTCATCCCCTTCACCATCTGCACAGCACACAGATCAGGTCAGGTCAGGTGTCAGGTCATACCTTTTCATGGGCATGGTGCAGCCCAAACCGCTGCCGGCGCCACGGCGCCACGGTGGTATTCCCCACACAGGGGGTCCCAGGTGGCCTTATGAGCCTCAGTGTGGGTCTGGAGGCCGTCCCAGGTAGTGCCAACTGCCAGCTGCCAGCTGTTGCAGCGGTGACTGGATGGCAGCTGGCCAGTTGGTTGTATTCTACTTGACTTAATCAGCCCGCTGTCATGCTTCAGCTGCCCCTTGCTCGACTCCCACTCCCTGTTCCTCAGCACCCGGTCAGTGGCAGAGTTCCCGAGTGCCCCTGCGCAGCCTGGCTGACCCCTTGCTTCACCACTCCTAGAGCCTTGGCATACCACTTGACGAAGCGCCCTGGGTGGCAATAGTACTCCTTGATGTTATGGTTGCGATGAGGGAGTTCTTGTCCCCTTGCAAGTGCACCTCGTCCAGCTCCTTGAGCATGGCCACGCGCCAGGCGTTGCTGGGCCGCTGAAAACTCTCGCGATCTCTCTAGGCAGCAATGTTTGTGTAGCAGTGGTGAGTAGGTGAAGGGCATCCCTGATCCGTGACAGCAGTTTGGGGCCAAGATGCCTAGTGGCACCTTGGGAGGGAGATGGGCTGAGGTGGCTGCAATGCGCTTGGCTGCATTGCGGTGGAGACTGTGTGGGGTGGTGAAGGTGGGTGTAGGAAGGGCAGGTTGGGTCACCGGGCGGGAAGGGCTTGGGAGGGCTGCAACAGCAATGACAGGCACAGGACTGCTGCCAGGCGGCACTGCTTGCTGCCCTTGGCCATGTGCTTGTTGATCTCCGCTACAACTTGCGCCAACTTGCGTTGGGCTGAGCTTAGGCTTTGATCGGGCCAAGCAAATTCAAGCCTGGGTTGTCAGTCTCAATGCAAGATCAAGTAATGCAACCTCTCGCCACGAGACATGCGAGGGCGCAAGCCATCAGACCAGCAGGCCTCAACTGCTGGCTCAACTAGCATGGCAACAATAGTTTTCTCTTGCCTTCCCATGCCTTCCCATGCAAGGGACCAACTGCTCCTCTGGTTGCTTCGTTGCCTCACGGTCCCAGGGTTTCTCATCAGGGGCGCCCAAGTCTGACCCACCGTGGACAGCCTTCACCTAGCCTTGCTCATGACCACCACGACCCAGGCATCCTTCAATCCTTCGACTTCACCCCTGGCCTGCTTACGTCCCCTGCTCAGCTCAATTCGAGCTGGGCTACCTCACACATCATCAGCAGGGCTGCTGGGCAGGGTGCGCCCAGCCATGGAGGTGGTTCGGCAGCCGGCCCCACCACCACAGCTCACCGGCCTCAGACTGCGTCTTGGCAGGAAGGCAGTGCTGAGCTGCATCCAACCCAGGGCAGTGCAGCAGCTGCTGGCGTAGCACAGAGCCCAGCTAGGAAGGCCAGCGGCAGTGACCTGCTCGACCTAGTCAACGCCTCCAGAGCCGCTGCCTCCGCCCCTAGCCATCCTCCCTCAGGCTGCCAGCCACGTCTGCCTGCATTGAGCCCTCGTGCCCCTGGACGCAACTCAGTGGCCAGCAGCTCAGAGCTGGCAGGAGGGGCAGGGGCGGGGCCGGGGAGCAGCCGGGGCACTCAAGGTCTCAGGTCAGGTGCCCGCTTGGCGGGGTGGGGTGACGACCCTGTGGAGGGGGGCGACAGGGAGGGACATGAGGAGCCTGCCTCTTCCAGTGATGGTGGCGGCAGTGTGGGGGGTGGTGGGGAGGAGGAGGAGGGAGAGGCTGAGCGTGTCACGTGGCACGTGAATGTGTTGTCAGGCATGGAGGCTATGTGGGCCAGGGTGAGAGGGCAGCCAGGGAGCGCTGCTGCCCACCCCACCAGCCGTGCAGCCCCAGCCCCTGAGCCAGCTCATCCAGACCCCCACATCTTCTACCCCCACCCAGCTGCGCCTTGGCCGCAGCCACTCGACTCCCCTCCACCCTCCTCCACCCTCCTCCACCGGCCCTCAGCTACTCTCTCCCATCAGTTTGTCCATCCAGGCAAGAGCACAGTCCGGGGAAGTGTTGATCTTGGCAGCCGGACACTACGCAGTGGCCTGGAGCGGCCTGCCCCCTCCTTCCTCACCCTCTCTTCCTCAACGTCGCCGATGCTGCTGGAGCTCATCGAGCAGGGCTTTGTAGACCCTGCAGCCATCGCCTGCTGTTCGCCACGAGCTGCGGCCGGGCACACCGCCTACCAACCCACCTACCCTACCAACCCCCCAAGCGCCCAACCAAGGGCTGCTGGCCAGCAGCCAGGCACCCATGCCACCACCCTGCTCACCAAGGCCTCTGGGGCGAGCAGCAGCAGCAGCCTGCGCCGCCTGGTCACGGGTCGCAGCCTGACTAGAATTGCGAGTGGAGGGTCGTTGGCGTCACGCTTGTCTACGGCGATGGCACAGGGGCCGCAGGCGGAAGCGCAGCAGGGCGGGGGGCTGGGCGTGCAGCTGAGCCAGCGCCTAGCCAGCAGCCTCAGCCAGGGGTGGGGCGGCAGGCGGGGGCAGGGCTCTAAGGCAGTCGACGACCAGGGGTGAGGGGGAGAGAGGACGGTCAAGGTGAAGGGGAAAGGGAAGAAGGGGTGAAGGGGAAGGGGAACAAGGGGAGGGCTAGGATGGGGGATGGTTTAGAAGGAGGAGGGCACTGGGGTCAGGGCGCTGGGGACAAGGCACTGGGGCTGGGGCGTGCGTAGGTCGGGGCAGAAGAAAAAGAAGAAGACAAAGAAGATGGCCTGCTCACATCGCATGGAGGCTGGGGCAGAAAGCGGCTGCAACAGGGCACAAGCCGTCCACCCAGGAGGCTAAACCAGACCATCTCAAGTATGTCAGGGGGGCAGCTCAGCTGACCTAGCAGCCAGCAGGCCGGCAGAGGAGGGAGGGTGCAGCAGAGGTCACAGTTGGGAGTTGGGTCACAGGGAGAGGGCTGTGGCATACTGCGGCCTGAGCAGCGTCAGGGCTGTGTCTGAGTACCCTGGCCTGGGCTACAAGCGGCTGCGAGACAAGCCCCCCAAGGCCCAGGAGCAGCAGCAGCAGCCTGTTGAGGCACAGTAGTGTGTGCCTCCCCCACTTTGAGCTGTCATCAGCTTACAATTAGTGCATGTTTTGTCATGCCAACTCTACATCATAGCCCTCGGGTCAGGCAATAGTGTAGGTGGTAGGCGGGCTCATGTGCCATGTGCACTGGGTTTACTCCACACAGCCCAATAACACTGTTTTAGCCGGATCTAGTTAGTGGTTGCTAGTGGCCGTTGCTAGGTCCTGCTAAAATGGAGGCCCTAGTGAGGGACAAGGGGGCTGAGCAGCGTACATTCCCCCAGTGGAGGGGGAGGGAAGGGGAGGAGGTGGCCGGCCAGGGTAGGAAGTGACCCAGGAATGAGGGGCGCTGGATGGCCTGCCTGGCAGAGGTCAGCAGGTGGTCCATGGCACCACAACAGGCCACGCATTGGCTTGACAGGTCGCGAGCTCCAGGCTCAGCACAGTACCTGCTGGTCAACATACTAACTGCTGGTCAGCCTACCCTCCCAGGGCCACCCAGCTGTCAGGCCAGAGTTGGCTGCTGCTCAGGTGCAGCTTGTGCAGCGGGTGCGAATACTGACGATTTACTAGTTGGCTACAACCATTGACGATGCCTGCATGCAACAACAGAGTCCAGAAGCATGCAGCATGGCTACAGGATGCACAGTTGCTACTCTGACTAGCTTCCCTATTCATCGTCAGGCTGTGTCTGTATCGTCGTTAGTCGGCACTTATTGTTGTGGTGCGTCAGTTATGCGGCAGCCGAGTAGCCCGAGCCCACCCCCTAGGCAACCCGGGGACAAGTGAACCCGGATGGTTGGATGGCTACTGTCCTTAGAAAGCTTGTGTTTTTAGGAGCCTCTTTAATTCTTTGGGATAGTGCCAAGTGGATGACGCCATGCATTTCATCTTTGAGTGCACTGCCACGAGTTCCATCAGGGAGCAGGCGGAGTTTGCCATGACTTTCCAGAACAATAATGAGAACTTGCATGACTTCATGTTGAGCCCATGTGCACCTTGCTTTGAAGTGCGTTTCAGAAAGTCTCGAACCCCTAGAGGGGGACGGCGGCCAAGCAGCCTAACGGCTGACGGCGTAAGCGGAGTAAGCCACCTGTCACCCTGAGCCCATGGGCACCTTTGTTTGTGCACCTTGCTTTGAAGTGCGTTACAGAAAGTCCCGAACCTCCTAGAGGGGGCCAAGCAGCCTAACGGCTGACGGCTTAAGCAGTGTAAGCCACCTATCTACCAAGTGCGTAGATTTTGTGCACGTTTTGACTTGAGCCATGTGTCCAAGAATGGTCGAGCAATAAAATTTAGAGTTTGACCATGGTCTATCTCAATCTGATTCTAACAAGTGCATCTGGGCAAAAGAAAGACGTGAGCTGCTAGCGCCATGACCTAGCCCTGTAAAGAGAGATCACCTTCAGCACGCACAGATAACTGTGTCGGCAAGCAACAACCTCTCAGTTATTGCTTTGATTCTGCTCTGATGGCAAGGTGCCTATCCCTCGTGGCAGCCTTGTGACAGCGCCAGATTACGCCACACACGAGCAGGAGCAGACTATGCCATCTCGAACTGCCGCCCTGCTCTGGTCTTGAGTCTTCAATGCCGGCGGTCCATGTGTCGCTTCCCAGTCAATGCGCTGCACTGACAATGGCAGTATTGATGATTACAGGGGCGAGGTGCCACCCGGCTTAGTCCAAGTTGGCCATGCCCAGCTGCAGCTGAGCTTGCAGGCTGGTGAGGTGCTCACGCAGCTGCCTCACCCGCAACTCCGCGCCCACCTGGCATGGCAGGACAGGCCCACACAGGCGCCTCACGCTGTTGTCCGGGTGCAGGGCTGTGACTCACGACCTTACAACCAAACCATGTCTTAGCTCTAGGCACAGCACACAGCACCCCATGCTGACTACCTGCTCTTACCTGGCTGGGTGGCAGGCCTTTGTAGCTGTCCAACTGGCGGTGCGTGTCCTTCAGCTGCTTGTCCAGCTGGTCGTTGGCAGCAGACAGCTTCACCAGGGAGTGGTGGGACAGCTGCAGGGCAGCGCATGCAGCAGAACGTGGGAGCACCAGCTCTCCCCATGGCAGGGTGCAACAGAGTTTTATAGCGGGTCAGCACAGCGCAGGGCAGGAAGGGTGGGCTACTGTAACAAGCAGGTCGCATGAAGGCAAGGCGGCAGGAGCACATGAGCAGGGGCAGGGCGGCAGGAGCACTTGAGCAGGGGCGACCAAGGCTTAAGAGCAAGGAAGCCATGAGTAAGCAAGGCCAGTAGCAGCAGGAAGGCAGTGGAGCCATAGCTTTATGAGCAATGCTGATGTCGTCATTGCTGGTGCTGAAGCTGGTATAAGTGGTGCTGTTGGTAATGCATGCCAACTGCTGGTGCTGCTGCTAGATGTAGTAGCTGGTCCAGCCTCTATCTGCAGTTCCTAACAATGCTGGTTGGTGCAAAGACTATGCACTGGTCTGACCCAGGCTCACCTCAGGGCGCCAGCCTGCTGCGTTCTTCAGTCGGTCTGACAGCTTGTGCTCCTGCGCCTTGTACCGCGCCACCTTGGCCTGGAGCATGGCCATGTGGGCTTGTAACCCGTCCTGCAGTGAACACCATCACAATGGCGCCACTGGCTCCCCACTGCCCTGTTGCACTGTACGACCAGGAGTCAGCAGGCTGGCGGTAACGGACTTCATGGCTAACCTTGACATGGGCATCTGTGCTGTCTAACTGGGCGGAGGCAGCTGCAAGGGCTTGTTGCATAACTGGAGCAGCAGATTGAGCTCGGTCGAGAGCGCGTTGTAAGGAAGCAACTTGGTGTCCAGCCTTTGCCTGCAGCACAGTGGCATACACCCCATGGTTAGCGACCATGCAACCTGCTGTGTGCACAGCTTTGTAACCTCACCTGCAAGAGCGCTATCCTCATGTCATCTAATGACAGCACAGTCCAGGCAGCTGCTAGGCTGGCGTCACTGGCAGTAGTCAAGCCCAGCTCGCTGGCGGCAGCTGCAAGCCCCCCTAAAGCTGCGCTGCCCGCTACGCTCAGCCGCTCAGGCGTCACGCCCACGTACTCCAGCTGTTGCTGCAGGCGCGCAGCTAAGGAGGGCGCGTCGCGTAAGTCCAGGTTTCAAGTTCAAATGGACAGCCGCGGGTCTGCACCTTCAGCCTTGTACTCAGCCGCTTGCCGCTCCATCTCAGCCTGCTGATGGTCTCGCTGCGCCTTCCGCGCACCAAAGAAGGTTACGAGCAAGCGGAGGACCTGTGCGGCGTCCTGTCCCATCCCGCATGCCGCAAACTGACTAGCAAGGGCCTCGCCGAATACAGAGCTTAGCTCGCGCGTTAGCTCAGCGTCCATTTCTGCATTTTTAGTCTCGAGTCTTGCAAGTTGGGGTGCGTCAAGCATGGCTTGCATGTAAGGTGCGCGGGGCAACTGCCATCCATACTGAGCAGCATTGTGCTGCAATACCTACTGTTGGCAGTACGTGCATTAATGACGCTTCTCTTGAAATCATGGCCATATGCCCATGTGCATCAAGCCTTGGCTTGACGTCCCTCCGCCCGTAAGCTGCACGCTGCACGCCGCACGCTACACGAGTGCATTGCCGCCAAAAAGCTAAAGGCACGTGCACATTAGTAAGTTGACGGCTGCGATTTGTCCCTCGGGTTACTCAGCTACACACGCCTCTCGACGACCCAGAGCCGCAGCTCTGCCAAAGCTCCAAGCCTCCCTCAAACGTCAACCGCTGCTTCTTCGCTAGGAAATGCCCGCGTTAGCGCCTTCTATGGAGGAGGATTGCACCCCGCATGTTCACCGGAGCCACGCGTTGGCCCCGGAGCAGCTGCAACGGCTTGCAGACCGACTCGGTGTCACTGTGCAAACACTGCCACGAGGCCTGACCATCGACTCAGCCAATGGGCTCCTTCACGCGTTCATCAGCGTAGTGCCCAAAGCCGAGTTACACATTCACATCGAGGGCAGCTTGGAGCCTTCCATGATGCTGGAGCTTGCAGAGGTGCGCCTCATGGCCTGGCTTATTCTGTGTTAATGACGGCAACACCAGCTCTGTGCCATCCTACTCTACTGTGCAGCGGAATGGTATGCCTGCACCCTATCCCAGTGTGGAGGCTGCACAAGCTGCCTACAACTTCGCTGACCTCCAATCATTCCTAGATTTGTAAGTGCTATACCGTTTTGCAGCTGCTGTGAGATACTGACTACCAGCGCAATATCACCGGTTGCTGCTGCTGAACATGCTGATGCCGCATGCAGGTATTACAATGGTTGTGCCGTGCTGAAGACCACCCGCGACTTCTATGTGCGTTCATGTGCACACTCATGGCAGGCAACCACCCCGTCCCTGACATTCCTGGTGGCTGGTGTCAACATGCAGCCACTGAGGACGCCACGCGCTTTAATGGGCTGCTGGCTTGTCAGGAGCTTGACCTTGACATACTTGACCCTGGCCCTGACCCTAACACTGATCCTGACCTTGGCCCCGAACCTGACTCTGACCCTGGCCCTGAACCTATTTTTGACCCTGACCCTGATCCTGACCCTGACACTGGTCCTGACACTGACCCTGCGCCGACAGTGCTGCTGGCGGTGCCCAGGCCACCAGCACAGCTCCAGCCTGGCTGCACTGCGGGTGTGGCCAAGCACATGCAACACCCCTCCATGCCTTGCGCTCCACACACACCACCACCAGCACCTCATGCACTCTCCAGCTGGCACCACAACCTGACCCGAAGGCCTGACACAAGCCTGGCCTGGCCTGGGTCTGAGCATGCCTGGCTGGCATTGTACGGCTTATGATTACAGTTCTAACACCGCATCAGCTGTCAGCCTGCGGGACTGAGCGCACTTGCTTAAGCCGCCAGCCAATAGGCTGCCTGGTCGCCCTCCCCCTCAAGGGGTCAGGAACTTTCTGCATCACAATTGATGGCTAGGTGCACAAAGAGTGACATGTGCCATTGCACCGATCCTGGCTGACCTGCAGGACCTGGCCTGGGCATACCTACGCAAGGCGGCTGCCAACCGCGTGGTCCATGCCGAGATATTCTTTGACCCGCAGACTCACCTCGCAAATGGGGCTGGCTTCGACATCTTCATGCCTGGCTTCCTCAAAGCGTGCGAGGTAGGAGGGTCGAGCAGCTTCCCTCATGACACGCTGGAAATCATTGCCTGCTCTCGTCATCATTGGTTAACATTGCATTCGGCTATTCAGGTTTTGTACTCATCAGCAGCAGCGACATCGCCATCATCATCTTCATCATCACATCATCATCATTGCTGTCATTGTTGCCATCATCTGCAGGATGCACGGAGGGCGCTTGGGATCAACTCCCGCCTCATCATGTGCTTCCTGCGCCACCTCAGCCAAGAAGATGCCGAGCGAACCCTGGACCTGGTGTGTGCAGGGGTGTGGGTGGATGTGGGGGTGGGTGGGTGGGTGGATGTAGGTGTGGGTGTCGACCTGGAACCCCCTTTGCTTCTCCTGTATCAGTTGTGGCAGCATGTGGCAACATGCATTTTGGCCATGGGGGTCATCTGTCCCACGGTGAATGCTGGACAGGGACAGGGCGCCCCTAAGAGCACACATGCTGGTTTGCTAACCTATTGACCGGCAACGCCAAGCGCACCGGCCTTGTGCACACAAGCATGCACTGTCTCCTGCATGCTGCACTGTGCGCCAAGGTCAGGTCTGCTTCAGATGGAGGTGGTGGTGGGTTTACACTGTTTTACCCCATTTTAGTAAGTTTTAGTAGTTGTTGCGGCACTGGGACTTCACACTCGTACTTCACCATGCAGCTAGGAGCCCAGGGAACAAGAACCTGGACCTGGACACCACGGACCTTGGCTCTGTATACGCTGTGCCCTGCTACCAGCTTGATGCTTGCAAGCCTGGCAGCCTGCTCAGCTACTCGGCCCTATGGGTGGTTTTGAACCCAGCCATCTCTCCTCCGCCGCTAATCTTCTGCCCAGTGTAGCCTTGGCTCTGTGTGCTCTATGGTGCAGGCCCAGCCCTACCTCTCACACATCATCGGGGTGGGGCTGGACAGCAGTGAGCTGGGCAACCCACCCCTGAAGTTTGAAAAGGTCATGGCCCGCGTGAGGGAGGTAAGGCGCTGGCTGCGCGTGATGACCAGCCACCCTTGCCATGCCCTGATTCCATTAAATCTACCGCTGACATGGTCATCACCGACATCACCAGCGTCTTGACTTAGCCTGTGAATGTGATGTTGTGGCAATGCCTTGCAATACTTTGATAGCCTTGATCACCATCCGTCTCAGCAAGAGCCAGCAGAACCAGCCACACCAGCAGAAACTCCAACTGGAGGTTGCACCAGCAGCACCAGCTTTTACCCTACCTGGCTTGCCCAGCGATACACCTTGTCACACACCTGCAGAGCCTAACCTGGCCATGTCACACACCTGCATAGCCTAATCTGGCCATGTTGTGATCTGCCTTGCAGCTTGGACTTCCCGTGGTGGCCCATGCGGGGGAGGAGGGCCCTGCCCAGTATGTGTGGTAAGAGTGAGGCAGACCTGGGAAGGGAAGAAAGGGAAAGAGGCTGGCAGCAAGGGGGCTGATGTTGCTGTGGCAGGGTGGTAGCGCACTGGACAGTCCAGGCACAGGTGGGCAGTGGGGTAGTTCGGGAGGGGAGGCTGGCAAGGGCTCGATACAGGTTGGCAATGGGTACTGTTGCTCACAGCTACTGTTGCAACCATGACTGGTGGTGGTGGTGCTGCTGCTGCTGCCCCCATGCTGCTGCCGTTGCTTCTGTTGCTGCTGGTAGAGGTAGTGGTGCTGCTGCTGCCCCCATGCTGCTGCTACCGCTGGTGGTGGTGGTGGTGGTGGTGATGCTGCAGGGACACCATCAAGGTGTTGAAGGCATCGCGAGTAGACCATGGCGTGCACTCCTTGGACGACCCCGAGCTCATGGCCCACCTGGCCTCCACCCAGGTGCCCAGCTGGCTTTGACGTGCTTGCTCTGATGCTTGGTCCGATACCCAGGCCCACCCCCTGTAGTGCTCAGACCCTGGCTCCATGCCCAGGGCAAACAGACGACCCATGACCCCATGATCTAATGTGTGCGTTACAACGTGTGTGCTTGATTCCACACCCTCTCAAAGTATCAGAGCACCGCACTCGGTGTGACTTGAGCCACCACTCACCACTAGCTCTCACCTTCAGTAACATCAACACCCTCCTCCCTCCCTCCCTCCCTCCCTCCCTCCCTTCCTCCCTCCCTCCCTCCCTCCCTCCCTCCCTCCCTCCCTCCCTCCCTCCCTCCCTCCCTCCCTCCCTCCCTCCCTCCCTCCCTCCCTCCCTCCCTCCCTCCCTCCCTCCCTCCCTCCCTCCCTCCCTCCCTCCCTCCCTCCCTCCCTCCCTCCCTCCCTCCCTCCCTCCCTCCCTCCCTCCCTCCCTCCCTCCCTCCCTCCCTCCCTCCCTCCCTCCCTCCCTCCCTCCCTCCCTCCCTCCCTCCCACCTGAGCTTCGACACACCGCCCGCCCTGCTGCCGCAGCTGCCCCTCACCGTGTGCCCGCTGTCCAACCTCAAGCTCAAGGTTTACGACGGCCAACTGGTCCAGCGGCTGCAAGAGCTGGTGCTGGGGCCGCACGCCCTGTGCATCACCATCAACTCGGACGACCCAGCATACTTTGGAGGGTGAGTTGATGGCTGCACCTGGTACCTTGCTCCCTCCACCCTGCACTTGGCACCCTGCCGCCTGAACAGCGCACGCTTCCTGGCATCGTCGCTGCATGGCAATGTTCTGTCGCTATTGCTGCTGCAACACGATGCCTCAGGGCACGTCATGGCTGCAGTCAGGGGAGAGCAGTGGCCAGCACAGTCAGTCAACCCCACCTTGTTGATGAGGGTGGCTGACCCTCACAGCTGTGCCAGTGTCAGTGCCCTGGTGCCCGACCTGATGCCCAGCTTGGGAGGTTGGGTGGGAGGCTCAAGAGGAGAGGGAGGATGTGGTGGAATGCGAGTTGCAAGAGGAGCAGGAGGGTGGTGGCAGGCAAAACAGGTGGCGAGGTCAGGGGGAGACTGTTTTTCTGTTCCTGTTTCTTTAACGTTGCGGGGGTTAGGAGAGGGGATGGGGTAAGGGAGCGAAAGGGGCAACAGGGGTGATGTCAGGCCAGAGGGTTCCTGCCTGTTGGCACGCCCTGAATCAGCTGTACTGTGTGTTTCACCTGTTTGCTAGGGTACTGCTCCTTTCAGGGTGTCCATGTTAATCCCTCAGTAACCTTGCCTGTTGGCACGTTCCTGAGCCCTGAGCGGTGTCTCTTAGGGGCCAACATGTGCCAATACCTGGTGGCTGCACCTCCATGGCGTATGAGTCCTGGCTGGCCTGCAGGTACATGAACCAGAACTATTCATGGCTGGCTGAGGAGCTGGACCTAGGCATCAGCGCTGTGGCCCAGCTGGCCCGCAATGGCTTCCTGGGCTCCTTCATCTCAAAGGTGCGCCAGGCTGCTCACATGGCACTCCGTCACATTAATACCACCTCCCGCGTCGTGCTTTCAGCATAGCTAAGAGTTCAGACAAGGTGCGTGAAACTGCACTTTGCGTGTATATACTAATGCTGGACAACACATGGGCCTCACCAGCCCAGTGGGCAACAACTACAACACAATGGCAGAATGACATTGGCAGAGTGACATGCACTAGGGGTTATGTTCTTATTTGTTCGTATATATAGAAAGCTTCAGAGGCTGCAGCACCAGCTTCAGTATGCAGTCCAGGAGTGGCTGTGGCACCAGAGGCTGTTGTCACCATCATTGCAATGCAATCTTACTCGGTTTACAAAAACGCATGCATGCTACTCTTACCTATCTCCACCTATATACAACAGGTCATCTGACCCTTGGTCACTCCTCGCATAGGGTTGGATGTCAACGTCTAACCAAGTGAACCGCTCACACCTCTGTTGTTCAATGTTTATGTGAT
Organism: Haematococcus lacustris; assembly: GCA_030144725.1. Classification (NCBI taxonomy): domain Eukaryota; kingdom Viridiplantae; phylum Chlorophyta; class Chlorophyceae; order Chlamydomonadales; family Haematococcaceae; genus Haematococcus; species Haematococcus lacustris. The sequence goes on along the minus strand of JASKMD010000021.1, from coordinate 645,813 downwards.
GCATGCTCCCATGCTGCGCCACATGCCCACCTCCCTTTACCGTACAAACATGCCCAATGCCCATCTCGTGGCTGTTGCCTGCTGTCGAAGGATGACAAGGAGCTGTACGTCAAGGAGGTGGACTTCTTGGAGAAGGCGTTTCTGGACTTGTAATCTCTACCCTCCGTGAAGGTCCAGCTCCTCTTCTGCAATCGCAACCAGCTGGGCAACACCTTTACAAGCGACGTACTGGCTGCAACGAGATCCATGATGTATAGTATAATGTCAGAGGCCAAGCTGTTACGGGAAAATAACGACCGAGACCTCGTCGAAAGTTGCAGTAAACGACGAGGCGTAGCCGAGTCGTTTACGCAGCTTGAGACGAGGCCGAGGTCGTTATTTGAACGTGAACAGCGCGGGCCGATGAGCGGGCATGCGGCAGCGGCACCGGCTGCGTACGGAGGCCCACCTCCCACCCCAGGACCTGGCAGCTGGCCTATGAGCGGGCATGCGGCAGCGGCACCGGCTGCGTACGGAGGCCCACCTCCCACCCCAGGACCTGGCAGCTGGCCTATGAGCGGGCATGCGGCAGCGGCACCGGCTGCGTACGGAGGCCCCCTTCCCACCCCAGGACCTGGCAGCTGGCCTATGAGCGGGCATGCGGCAGCGGCACCGGCTGCGTACGGAGGCCCACCTCCCACCCCAGGACCTGGCAGCTGGCCTATGAGCGGGCATGCGGCTGCGGCACCGGCTGCGTACGGAGGCCCACCTCCCACCCCAGGACCTGGCAGCTGGCCTGTGAGCGGGCATGCGGCTGCGGCACCGGCTGCGTACGGAGGCCCACCTCCCACCCCAGGACCTGGCAGCTGGCCTATGAGCGGGCATGCGGCAGCGGCACCGGCTGCGTACGGAGGCCCACCTCCCACCCCAGGACCTGGCAGCTGGCCTATGAGCGGGCATGCGGCAGCGGCACCGGCTGCGTACGGAGGCCCACCTCCCACCCCAGGACCTGGCAGCTGGCCTATGAGCGGGCATGCGGCAGCGGCACCGGCTGCGTACGGAGGCCCCCCTCCCACCCCAGGACCTGGCAGCTGGCCTGTGAGCGGGCATGCGGCAGCGGCACCGGCTGCGTACGGAGGCCCCCCTCCCACCCCAGGACCTGGCAGCTGGCCTGTGAGCGGGCATGCGGCAGCGGCACCGGCTGCGTACGGAGGCCCCCCTCCCACCCCAGGACCTGGCAGCTGGCCAGGCGTTTGGTACCCGGGACATACGGCATCATGGGGTCCCGCACCCAGCACTTGGCAGTCCGCTTGGCATCCAGCTGCACATGCGGCTGGAGCCATTGATCCAGGGATAGCCCAAGGCTTTGAAGAGTTCAGGGCTAGTGAGGCAGCCAGCAAGGCCGCAAAGATGAAGTTACTGGCTGCATTGATAGGATAGGGCGGATTGTTTCAGATAGGGGGCTTGTGCTAGATAGGGGGCTTGGGCTAGTTAGGGGGCTTGCGCTAGTTAGGGGGCTTGTGCTAGATAGGGCGGATTGTTACAGATAGTGCTGCTAGGGCGGACACAAGTAAGGATTGGTTGGACAATGGCTGATATTTACGGGAAAATAAAAATTCTTACTTCTCCCGTAATGTAAAGGGATTAGTTATTCACCTATGTCACAAGTTTAACACCATGATTCATAATGTCTATTATGTTAAGTACCCATTACATTACAGGCAAACGAAACTCATTCAACATGGAACAACTTTTTCGACTGTGGGTAAGCTCGCTCAGCTACTCCATCAAGTTGAAGCATCCTCGGTCGCACCCTTGATGATTGCTAACCCCACACCGATGGCACGTCCCCCCTAGACCACTGGTCACCGTATCAAAGGTAGTAGGCTTACAATCTGCTGAACACAGGCAAACAGTCACCCCTAGGATTCGACATAGCTCTAGGGCTAGGGTAGAGAGGGCAATTAACCTCTACTTGGCGTGGAGGAGTGTACAGCCTAGTGCCTCGCCAAGGTCATGCTGATCCTCTCAAGGAACCAAAACAAGCTGGCAGTTACAACGATGGTTTACATGGTCAGCGTCAAATGATCCAGGTGGCACTTTCTGCATTGTCGGCCGGCAACAGATACGGTGCGTCCACCAGCCGCACAACCAGCTCCCCATTGCGCGGGTCTTCCGCACCGATGTCGTCCAAAAGCTGCCCGAGGAGCACCTGCATAGCAACTCCTTGAAAGGGGTTAAAGCAGCACGGCAGCGATCCAAGCACGACACTGTGGGTTCGTGCGTGACGCGGGCAGGCGCACCTGCGCGCTCTCATCGCCCTTGTGCCGCCGCCCTAGCTTGCCCGCGGCGCTAACCACACGCTGCTTGATGACGGGGGCAGCAAGCTCGCAAACCTCCGCAGCGCAGCAGCTGCCGTGGTAGACCAGGCCCGAGGGAAACACTAAGAACGACGGCATCGCACCTCCTGCAAGTGTGATAGTATCGGCACATAAAACAACATGCCGCTGCTTGCACTCGATGGACGAGCGCTGCCTGACGCCCTTGTGCTACTTCCTCGTGAAGGCCCTTGCGCACTGTCTCGGAGTCTGTGCTCCCGTTGTCGCAAGCTAGGGCTACAGCCTCGCACCTGCTGGCAACGTGCCTATGGCAGAGTCCGGCGGAGTGTTGGCTAGAGGCCGGCCGCAACGAGCACACGGGGCCGCGAGGCTGACGGTGGCTGTCCGTGTGGCGAGGACTGCAAGGTCGGCCCGCACCGCATCCGCGATCTCAGTGGACTCCTCCATCTCACATTTCAACACCTCGATCTGCGCCGCGCACCAAGGCAACACGCAATGTGACAAGCCGGCGTCGGCCCGGGGCGACCGCCAGCACAGGCATGCGCGCAAGAGGGTGAAGCAAGGAGGCGGGCATACGCTGCACATTAGTTTCCCGGTCTCCGGCTTTCCGGCCCTTTCCCGGCTCCTTTCCCGGTCTCCATACTCTTGCCTCTCGACACACCTGTCGGTTGTATCGTTCCAATGAGTCGCAGATGGCTTCCTTGAAGTTGTCGATGGTCACGAAATCCGGGAAGAAGGGGAGCACGTCCTCGATCTTAAGCAAGCCACCTAGGACACAGCGCCAGGGAATCCTCGACAGCGGGCGGGAGCAGCAGGGTAGAAGCACACGAGGGGGATGCAAGCAAGCTGTCCTGGCCTTCCCCCCATCACCTGGCCACCACCTGCTGCTCACATCTCCCTCAGCCCCTCACTCCTGGTTTCAACCTTGATGCAAAAACTGGAATGTGAACCATTGTCAAGTCCAACCTGGCACTGGCTGGTTGGTGTTTTCAGCTGCTGTGCTGCTGCTGTTGCTGTTGCTGCTGCTGCTGCTGCTGCTCATGGTAATGATAATGTTAAACACCCTGATCGCACCCCACACCCTGGTCACACCCTACACCCTGGTCACACCTCGCCATCGGTCACACCTGCCTCCTTCAGGAACTCGACCGCCTGCTTGATGGCCGCAGCCTGGGCAGCGGGGCCATGTGAGCTGGCGCCCCCCTGCTCATAGCATGCACAGTGGGCATAGAGATCTCGAGCATGCTGAGCACCCACTGCCAACACAGCCAAAGGCCAGGCATGGCAAGCTGTGCAGCCTGTGCAGCCTGTGCAGCCATCATCCACATCCGCGACAGCCCACCACAGCCTGTCACAGCCTGCCGACCCACCCACGTCACATACAGCCCGCCACAGCCTCACATCAAGGCAGGCCACAGCCCGGCATGACGTCACGGCACTCCACTGCACTCCAACATAGCACTCCAACACAGCACTCCAACACAATACTCCACAGCACTCCACTGCACTCCACTGCACTGCACTGCACTCCACTGCACTGCACTGCACTGCACTCCACTGCACTCCAACACAGCACTCCACTGCGCTGCTATGCTATGACACTGTGACTGTCACTGTATGCAGGCCATGCAGCCCTGCTGAGGCTCCACCTCTGCTGTGCTTCCATACAGGCAGGCAGCAGCGGCCGGCCGGGGAGCAGACACACGGGGCAGACAGGCACACAGGCAGGCACACGGGGCAGAGACACGGGGCACACCATGCTCTCGACATGAAGTAAGGGACGGTCCCACTCCAGGCAAGGGCGGTCAATTAGTTGATAAGCAAACAGAATAGTCCTTCCGGAGAGTGCTTCTTTCTTTCTTTCTTTCTCTCTCTCTTTCGCACACCACAGCCGATGTTTGCCCCAGTGAGCTATGCGGCCTGTCTAAGCGCTTCAGGCAGGCAGGCAGGCAGGCCACAGCACGGCCTGAGGCCAGGCCAGGCAAGCTGTGCAGCCTGTGCAGCCATCATCCACTGCCAACATAGCCTGAGGCCAGGCAGGCAGGCCACAGCAGGGCCTGGCCCTAACCTGTGTGTGCTGTGCAGCCATCGCCCGAGGCACCACCTCCAGCGACTCCAGCGACTGCCGATGTGGAGGTGCCGTGATTTGTGTCCTTCACACCCTACTTCGCACCTCACTGAGCCACCTCCCCTCATAGCCTCCCCTCATCCCCTGCTTCCTTCCTCATCCTGCCCCCTCCTTCCTCATCACCTCCTCCTCTGCCTCCTCCCCTTCCTCTGTCCGCCCTCACTGCTTACACAGAGAGTTGCCTCGTGTTCTCTTGTATCTTCACCGAACGCCCCCGTTTTTTTTCCAGCGCATCGCGTCGTTAGGTAGTTGCTAGGGTGGTTGTCGGGTCGCGTCACGTTGGCGCGGGGTGGGATGCGAGATCTCGACACTGCCGGGTTCGCCGGATTTACCCGCATCCGGAGTTAAGGCCCGGCCGCGTCTACAGGGAGTGTTTCAGGAACCTTCCTTAACGCTTCCTAATACCTTGGTAGGTAACAAAGATGGCACAACAAGCACGCTCGGTTAAACATGCGGCTGCAATGCGGCAGCGCTTTCCGCATTGGGCTAAACACTTCTCATGTAGCAGAATCTGATTTTTCTTCTTGCAGAGCTCAATCCTTGACCCTTGCTTGTTCAGCAGTGTGAAGGCCAACCTTGGGAAGCTCGTGGCAGCTGCAGCCAAACTTCCCGGGAGTGGCGGTTTCCGGCCCACACTGTCCCAACGCATCAGCATAATCGACTCAGCTCTCCACTTCTCAGTGGGGTTCATCAAGGAACCATCGAAGCGTGCATTTGCCAAGACGGGACTTTATCCCCCCAGCAAGGATCAGCTGCTGGCAGCTGCAAAGCCTCCATTCAGTCAGGCAAGGGCAAGGTGACCCTAGCACCATGGAAGAGCCTAATTGTGAGCAACGACATGATGGAGGCAGTTATTCAGCGGAGGAGCAACCAGCACTATATTTCCGAGCAGTGGATCAGTTCTACAACAGGCAGGAGCTAGAAGAGCAGGTTTCCATGAGGGCGGCAAAGCGTGGAAGAGGTGCTCACATGTAGGGGGGGGGGGCATGGTTAAGGTTGAACATGTGGGTCACCACAAATTTTTCATTTGCCGTTTCCATTGCATTTGGTGATCAACCCCCCGGTGATTCCATGCTTGAAGTGGCAGAGTGTACTTTCAGTTGAAGTTGGGTGCAATTCCAGTGGCCAGATATAGGTACACTTAGTTTCAAAATCCCATTTCTGGGGGGGTATGTCAGATTTTGGGCTGTAACGTTGCAAGCTTATGGAGATCAAGCTTCAGTTTCCTAATGATGAGCAGCAGGTTTAGAGCCTCACTCAATGTTGTGAGCAGCGTTTGGTTTGATGCAGTGATGGAGTAGTTATGACGATATCTGCAAAAACGTGGCCAGAATTAGGCAACTCTTTGTGTATGCCAATGTTTGTACCCATGCTGCCTTTCTCCCCTCCCCCTGACCCGCCTCCCCCTGAGGGCGTTAGTCTGCCTCCTCCCCGTCCTCTGTCCGCCCTCACTAAGAAGAAGAAGAAGAAGACTACTCCGGTATTCACAGGCGTGCATTAAGGGAGGAGCTACCGCCTGGGGCGCGGCCTGCTCCCACCAATCCGCCCTCACTGCTTATGCCAATACTTAAACCCATGCTGCCTTTCCCCCATCCTGCCCCCCCCTCCTGCCTCCCCCTGACCCGCCTCCCCCTGACCCCCTCCCCCTGACCTGCTGCACCACATGCTGCGCGATGGCCAGCCACAGCCTCCGCCTGAGCCCCTCCTCCTCCTCCCCTGGTGGCGCCATGGCCACCTCCTTGGACAGCGCCAGGTCCACAGCCAGCGCCTTGATCACGGCATCCTCATACATGCCTGATCAGGCAACAGCAATCACGGCGTCCTCATACATGCCTGATCAGGCAACAGCAATCACGGCGTCCTCATACATGCCTGATCAGGCAACAGCAATCACGGCGTCCTCATACATGCCTGATCAGGCAACAGCAATCACGGCGTCCTCATACATGCCTGATCAGGCAACAGCAATCACGGCGTCCTCATACATGCCTGATCAGGCAACAGCAATCACGGCGTCCTCATACATGCCTGATCAGGCAACAACAGCAGCTAGACTGGGGCTTGAGGGCGCAAGGGGCCAGGCAATGGCTCGGCAGGGTCAGGCTCTGCTGGTCTACAAGGCTCTGCCAGGTCTGCTGGGTCAGGCAATGGCTCTGCCACGGTGGCTGACAAAACAAGGGCAGCGAGGAGGAGAGGGGGCGACGAGAAATAGGGGGCCAGGGAGGGGGTGGAAAGGGGGGGGGGGCGGGGAGAAAGAGTGGGGATGGGGGGGGTGGGGTGGGGGGCAAGTTAAGGTGAGGGGCTGCCACGGGGAGAGTGGGAAGGGGGTGTGGGAGGGGGCAGGGGGAGGGGGAGGAGGCTGGCCACGGACCTAGCTTGCAAAG
>JASKMD010000021.1:566814-638483 GCA_030144725.1 Haematococcus lacustris | reverse complement strand
TTGCCTGCTGCAGAACGCCTTGGACGCATTCCGGGCTGACGAGGAGATCGCCTCCGTCCCCCTGGGGGCGCTGGCTGTTGAGCCCACCGCCTCTGATGACTCCCTCCTGCATGCCGTGGGCCACGCCCTAGCCTGCCAGGGGGGGGGAGCTGGGGGGGCTGCCCCTGGGGGGGGTGGGGAGGCAGGCCGGGGGGCAGCAAGGGGGTGGGGGGTGGCCAGGTGCAGGTGAGGGGGGGCTGAGGCCAAGGCAGCGGCGCATGCCCCCGCGGGGCAACACCACCTTCCTGCTGCGGACTGCGGACAGCCTGCCCTGACGTGTCCCTCACTAAGCTGGGCATCAAGGTGGGTGCCTCGCTTGGTGTGAAGCTTGAAAAAATGCCATGCATGGCATGTTTGTTGGTGCATGCATGGGGTTGGTGAAAATGGTCGGCGCATGCGTCGTTGGGTGGATTAAACATCTGGATTTGACAGCCTGGCATTGTTGTCCTGCCAGCTCATGTACCGTACCACCTCCCTGCCACACACACTCATGCGGTCACTCTTTCCTGCATGCAGTTTGACCCACTCTTGGGGGCTGTGAGGCATCAGAGTGGAGTCAAGAGGGCATGGGGGCCGGCCTCCCCTCATGGCCGCCCCCCCCAGGGTCAGGGGGGGGCACCCAGCAGCCGCCACCTACCCTGCCACTGGCACACCCACCAAGGGGGAGAGACCAGGGGCTCTGGTGCGGGGGCAGCGCTGAAGGGGTGGGCAGGGGAGGCGTGGGGGAGGGGGGGGAGGGAGAGGGGGGGGGGGGAGGCGGGCAGTCGGTCGGGGGGAGGGGGGAGGCGGCGCGGCGGCCCTTCTGAGGGCAGTGGGGAGGCGCCCCAGGGGGAGAGGCAAGCGCAGCTCTCTGGGGGGGGGTGGGTGGCTGCTCGGGGGGGGGGCTCGGGGCGGAGGCCAGGCTGATGAGAGGGGGAGGGGGGGGGGGGGGAGGAGGAGGAGGAGGAGGTGGAGAGTGAGGGGGGTGTGAAGGTGAAGAGGGCGGCGATAATGAGTGTAAGAGTGCGTGGGGAGGGGGTGTGCAGTGGGAGGGGCTTGTATGTGGAGGAGGTGGCAAGGGAGTGGGGGCGAGGGGGGGGAGAGAGGGAGGGAGGTCTAGGAAGGGGGCACATGGTGATGTTGATGATGCAGGGGGGGAAGGACGGGGACAGGTGGCTGTCCTTCACTTTGGCTCTGCCCCTGCCCCTAACCCCCACCCCACCCCACCCCACCCCCACCCCACCCCACCCCACCCCACCCCCACCCCACCACCCCACCCCACCCCACCCCCACCCCACCCCACCCCCACCCCACCCCACCCCCACCCCACCCCACCCCACCCCACCCCACCCCCACCCCACCCCACCCCACCCCACCCCCACCCCACCCCACCCCACCCCCACCCCACCCCACCCCACCCCACCCCACCCCACCCCCACCCCACCCCACCCCACCCCACCCCACCCCACCCCACCCCACCCCCACCCCACCCCACCCACCCCACCCCACCCCACCCCACCCCACCCCACCCCACCCCACCCCACCCCACCCCACCCCACCCCACCCCACCCCACCCCACCCCACCCACCACCCCACCCCACCCCACCCCACCCCACCCCACCCCACCCCACCCCACCCCACCCCACCCCACCCCACCCCACCCCACCCCACCCCACCCCACCCCACCCCACCACCCCACCCCACCCACCCCACCCCACCCCACCCCACCCCACCCCACCCCACCCCACCCCACCCCACCCCACCCACCACCCCACCCCACCCCACCCCACCCCACCCCACCCCTACCCCTCCCCACACCCACCCCACCCTGCCCCCCCTCCACTGCCCACAGGCCCTGCAGCCAGGCCAGCGGACCCGCCACGTGCCCCGCCAGGCCAGCGCCGTGAACCTGTCCTCCCGCGTGCACGCCGCCGAGGTCCACCGCCTGCTGGCTGAGCTGGAGCAGCTGCGCGCTGAGAACCAGCGGCTGGCGGACCAGGCCAGCAACGGCAGCAGCCACACTGCGCTGCACATGGCCCAGGCTGGGGGGGGAGCCAGGGGGGAGGAGAGGGGGGGGGGCGGGGGGAGGGGCGCCGGGCGGGGGGCGGAGGAGGTGGAGGCGAGGGAGGAGGAGGGAGTGGAGGGGTGGGAGGGGGAGGAGGGGCAAGAGCAGGAACAGCCCCAAGTGGCAGTGAAGTCAGCAGAAGGGGCTCCTGCTCAGGGCCAGGGTGGGGCTGCTGCTGCTGCTGCTGCTGCTGGCACTCAAGTGTGTGGTCACCTCAATGGGGGCGGCCCCCGCCTGCCCCCGCCCTCTGCCGCCACGCGGCCCCAGCCCCAGCCCCTGGCCTCTTCCCCTTCCACCCTGGACGCTGCCAGGCTGCAGCAGCTGGAGACGGAGCTGGCGGCCACCAGGGCTGACATGGCCGCCCAGGCCGCTGCCTACAAGAGCCAGCAGGAGCAGCTGAGCCTCATGGTGGCGGAGCTGGTCAGGAGCAGGCAGGAGAATGCGCTGCTGACCAGCAGGCTGCTCGCTGGGGTGGCGGAGGCGCGGGGGGAGGGCGGGGGGGTGGGGGGTGGGGGGAGGGGGGGGCTCGTCAATGGGGGAGGCCAAGGCCTGGGGCTGCTGGGGCAGGGGCAGGGCCAAGGTCAGGGGCAGGGGCAGGGGCAGGCAGTGACGCTGGAGCAGCTGGGGGGGCTGCTGGGGGGGGCGGGCGGCGTGGGGGGGGCGCTGCTGGGGGTGCTGCCGCAGCTGGCTCAGTTTTTGGCACTTGGGCAGCAGGTCAGTGCTGGCTGCACTTGAGAGGGGAGGTGGGGCCTGGGAGAGGGATGGGGACGAGGAGTGGGATGATGCAACATAGGAGTGGCTACTTGGCTGAATGCTATGGTGTGTCTTATTTCAATTTACAGCTCCATTTTTCATTCCTGCTACCTTATGTCTCCTTGGTTTTTGTTTTCCGCACTGTGTAGGGATTGCTCCAAATTCTCCATTGTTTTCATTCTCCTTGTTTTCATGTAGCAGCCTACGCCTCGCCCAGTGCTCAGCAGCCCTACAGCCTGCACCCAGCTGCACACTGCACCCTACAGCTGCACAGCACACTGCACTTGGCTTACGTCCTGCGGCTAAACCCATGCACCTCAGACCTCTCATCATGCCCCATCATGCAGCAAGCTGTGTGCAGTGTGCAGCGACTTCTGTGCAGAGTAGCATGCCATGCATGTCACTCCATGCAACTCCATGTGCAAAAACCTGCCATGCGCCCATGCAGGTGGCGGGGCTGTTTGGTCCCAGCACCTCCGGCCTTGACCTGGCCTCACTGGCGGGCCTGGCTCATGCTCCAGCTGGGGGGCCGCTCACCCCGGGCTTGGGGTCGCTCATGGAGCAGCAGCAGCAGCAGCAGCAGCATGCCCTTGCTACTCTGCTGTCTCCACACCCCCACCAGCACCAGCAGCCTCCCCCACAACAGCCACCCCGCCAGCAGCAGCAGCAGCAGGCCCAGACCCAGACCCCGCCACAGCAGCAGCAGGGAGCCACATCGTGGCCGCCCCACGCCCCCCCACCCCACCCCCAAGGCTACAGCAGCCCCCAGCCTGGCCCAGCTGGCACCCCCTGTCCCAGCACCAGCCCCTTCCACCCTCCTGCCCCCACCCCCGCTGCTGGACCTACCCGGCCAAACAGACTGCAGGCGCGAGGACTTGAACCCGGGTCTGGCCTGGTGGTGGGTGGGGCGGCTGGCAGCGCCTTCATGGCACCACGCTATGCCAGCCCTGCCAGTGAGCCTTCGCCCGGCCAGGACCCCAGCCCTCAGGAGGTGACCCCCAGTGCCCTCGCTGACACGCAGCCTGAGAGGGGAGCAGCGGGGCAGGGGCAGGGGCAGGGGCAGGGGCAGGGGCAGGGGCAGGGGCAGGGCCAGGTGCAGGGGGAGGGGCAGGTGCAGGGCGAGGGGCAGGCTGACATGCCCAGGCCTCCTTGTCTCAAGCGACCAGCCTCCCCATCCACAGGCCTGGATCCACGTTGCAGCTCAGGGGGTCCTGGGGGGGGTGCGCCGCTGAGGGTCACTAAGAGTTCAGGGGAAGCTGGGGGGGGGGCTGCTCTGGGGGGGGGGCAGAGGCAGTCGGGGGGAGGGGTGGGGGGGTCAGCTGGAGGGGCGTGGGCGGAGGGGCAGGCTCTGGAGGAGGGGTGTGGTCAGGCGGCCAAGCGCTTGAACCTGAGCCAGGGTCAGGGGGGTGGGCTGGGCCATGCAGGGGCTGCACAACAACACAGGGCTGCCCATGAGGCTACCTGACCGGGCCTGACGTCACCCCTCACCGCAACTGAACCTGGCAGACTTGGACAGCTGGAAGCGCAGCTGTACCCCCCTCGGTGCTCAGGCACCTGGCCACTGAGCCTGACGCGTGGCGCAAGGCTGGCAGCCGCAGGCAGAGCCTACCCCACCTCACCTGCCCCCTAACAAACCCATGACCAGCAGAGGCAGGAAGTGCAGCCATGACCATGGGGGTTGCCATGGTGGCTGGCACGCCCTAACGGGATGTCGAGCCAGCAGGAGCCCATGCCAGCGGGTGCATGAGCCTGGTGGAACCGGTTGACTGACATCACACAGCTTGGGCACAGCTGCTAGCAATCGGCAGGCTATCAGTGCGGCAGGCAACGTCATCGTGACATGCATCATCCAGCTGCACAGCTGGGTACCACAGTGGCTCTGGACGCCTGCCAGCATTGAAGTAGCTTGAAGCTTGTCCAGCAATGTCGGCGACAGGGAGCAGGGCAGGTCGTTGCAGCCGCTGTTCCTCAATGGTGTGGTGGGTGCTGCCACAGCTGGTTGAGACAATGGCTGCACACTGCCAGGTCATGTTGCTGCGCGTGGCAGTGTGGCTGCGTGGAAGTGTGTAGGGGCTGCTGTTGAAGCTGTCAAGGCGGTTGTCAGCAGCTGACCTGCTTGGCCGCCCTCACTCCATGGGTCACTCCCCATTCATAGGCAAAGTACCAGCTCCATGCAGGCTCCATGTGCATGCAGCGGCAAGCGGCAAACCCCCAGAGGGGCAGGGTGCCACCATGTGCATGCAGAGGCAAGCTGATGGACCCAAAGGTATGAAGGCAGGGGGCTGGGCTGCCTGGGTCGTTCAGTCTTCACTTGCGGCTCTACCATGTGCCATGTGCCATGTGCATGGGAACAGAATTCCACACAGCCCCATAACATCATTTTGAGTGGTCCTGCAAGTGGTCCCTAGTGGTCCGACTCAAATGCAGGCCCTAGTGAGGGACGATGGGACTGATCCGTCTTTACTGACTCATTTTGTCATGCAGCTGGGAAGGGAGGTGCGGCCTGCGTGCTGGAGAGGGTGGGATGGTGTTGAGAGGGTCGTGAGAGGGTGGCGGGGCAGGGCTCAGTTGCCGTTGTGGTAGGGGCCCTATGGCTGGCCTCTGACCAGATGCATGCTATGTGTGATGGGCGATGCAGGATGCCCTGTGTTGCAATTGCATGCGCATATTCATTAACTGCCCACTGCATGCCCGGAGACGCTGCTTGCCCCTGGCAAGGGGTACCAGCAGGAGTTCAAGCTGGTCAACGACCGGCTGCCCAAGGCCAGGCAGCAGCTGCATTGGGCTGCAGAGTACCAGCGGCGCAACGATGCCTGGGCTTGCAAGCAGCGGACCTGGCTAATCAAGGTTGAATTGAGCCTTACCAGCATTCAGCTGTTAGCTTTTACGAGTGGCCCAGTGATCGGGGAACGGAACGTACCTCAAGGGATGGTGTGTGTAGTCATCGAGGGTGCAACCGATGATGGTTTTGTCATGGAGGCGGGAGTTGAGGGTGAAAAGAACAGTAGGTCCTCCTAACAAGTTTTAGTCCCTACAGCCCTCACGCAACACCAAAGCAAAGCATGCGTTGTAATCAAACACAGGCTGCAAGATCATCTACATTAAAAAAAGTAAAGGGGGCAAGATGAGAAATGTGCTCGGAATGGCCTGCGATTCAGCGTGCGACCTCGCAAAACTTTTTTATCGCAAAATACATTGAGCGCGAGTCACTGTGCGGTAAGATCAAAAGTCGTTCTGAAAATTGGAGGCCTTAAAAATAGAGATGAGTAGTGGGTGTTGTAATGTAGAGGCCAGCGCGTCCACTCGCGATGTTTCGTTTTGAATGGTCTGGCCGGCCCGTCAACCGACAGCCCAGTCAAACTAAGACCCTCAACCCCTGCGGAGTACAGCCCCGGCCTCAATGCCTGGCGTTTGCGGCTGCTCTCCAGCTGTTCCACTGGCTGCCAGCCCGCATACATTTTACATGTAGATGTAGAGGTTTGTCCATCATTTTGAACTTACAGCCGCAGTCCAGGGCCAGGACTGGGCTGCAGCTCACGGATGCGGCGCTTGGGCGTGGTCAACCTTGCGCACTGCCCATGCGGTAAAACATGTTCAGCCTTTGCTTCAACGCGAGGGAGCCTCACGTCCCCAATGCACCTGATGGCAGGTGCCTAGCCAGGCTAGCAGCAGGGCAGCAGCAGCAGGGGCAGCAGTAGCAGCAAGGGCAGCAGCAGCAGGGGCAGCAGTAGCAGGGGCAGCAGCAGCAGGGGCAGTAGCAGCAGGGGCAGCTGGGCACAGGCAGCAGCGGCAGCAGGGGCAGCAGTAGCAGGGGCAGCAGCAGCGGCAGCAGCAGCAGCAACGGCAGCAGCGGCATCAGCGGCAGCGGCGGCGGCGGCAGCAGCAGGGGCAGCAGCAGCGGCAGCAGCAGCAGCAGCAGGGGCAGCCTAAGCAGGGGCACCAGCAGCAGGGGCAGGGGTAGCAGGTGCAGCACGCAGAGCAGGCAGCAGCAGCAGCAGCAAGTGCAGCAGCAGCAGCGGCAGCAGTGGCAGCAGCGGCAGCGGCGGCAGCGGCGGCGGCGGCAGCAGCAGGGGCAGCAGCAGCGGCATCATCATCAGCAGCAGCAGGGGCAGCAGCAGCAGGGGCAGCAGCAGCAGGGGGCAGCAGCAGCAGGGGCAGCAGCAGTAGCAGGGGCAGCAGCAGCAGGCGGCAGCAGCAGCAGGGGCAGCAGCGGCATCAGGGGCAGCGGCGGCGGCGGGCTGCAGCAGCAGGGGCAGCAGCAGCGGCAGCAGCAGCAGCAGCAGCGGGCACCAGCGGCATCAGCGGCAGCGGCGGCGGCGGCAGCAGCAGGGGCAGCAGCAGGGGCAGCAGCAGCAGGGGCAGCAGGGGCAGCCAGCTGAGGACCGGCAAGCACGACAACGGGGACATGACTGGCTCTACATAAGGGTTGAAGGATTCAACAGCAATCCCACACTATGTAACAAACAGCAACACGGTGAAAAGACATTCCACTTGAGCAATGTCAAGTGTCCTTGGAGGTGGCTGCGGCCAGTGTTCAGTAAGGCATAGCAATCTCGCGCGTCAGGTAATCACGTGCCACACTGTCAACATGAGCATGACCTAAGTAGATTCCAATTGACCTGACACATGACCTTCCCTGGTGGCAGGATAGCAAGGGCATGCTGTGAGGCTCCTCTCCACCCTCCTTGCACGCTTGATGGCGAGGGCGCAGTCTTTGTTTCTTTTTTGACACATGACCTGACGTTGCCAACCCAGGAACGTGCATAGTTTTGTTTGGCTGCATGCGGGCTTGCTTGACCGGCTGTCTATCAGGCTGGTTAAAGAAATGTGGTGCGGTTGGAGGCCGCACATACATTTGTTGCCTGCTGCCCGTCCGATGTGGGACGGGCCCACTGCCCTAGTTGTTGTAAAGGCTATTGTTAGTGGGCCTACTGCCCACTTCAGCTCAGCCTTCTGGTGTGTGTGCCTGGAGTCCAGGTCTACAACTCTGGTACCGCAACGCACAGCCGAGCATCATGGCTACACCAGCGTGGTAATCGTGGTGCGCCTTCTGGAGGTCATCTTACCCTTAACCCTAACCCTAACCCTAAAGGGCAACCTTAACCCTAACCCTAACCCTAAAGGTGGTTCATGGCCTCCAGCTCTGCCATACAACTACCTGTATGACAGTATATATATCCTGAACCAGAGCCTGGCTCTAACCTGACCCAGGGCAGCATGACAGTCCAATGAGGTTAGATAAAGCTCGGACCCTGACGCTGACTCTGCTGCATTGCTGACATTAGGTACGACTTCAACTCACCCCTAGCCCTCCCCACCTGGCTCAACCACGGGACCGATAGCGAAACCCTCGCCCCGCTGCCGGACTGCCGACAAAGCGTGCGAGCACAGCAAGCACAAGTTAGGTCTCGCCAACCAAGACAGCATCTACTACCAGATGACCCAAGATATCACCAAAGCCGCGGCAAAAGGAGCGGGCGAAAGAGTGATGACCGATGCGACCATCTCCATCCCCGCGCAAAGGACCGCCCTACTCTACCGTACCGGAGGACTATACAACCAGAAACTAGCTATGCGCTGGAAGCAGGCGACAGACGACCGCTGCCCCCTCTGTGGGGAGGCCGACAGTGCCACACACCTGCTCTCGGGCTGCAACGAGACCCTGCCACTCGTGCAAGAGAGGCACAACGGAGCTGGCCGCCTCATCGCCAAAGCCATCAGCAAAGCAACCCTGGGCGGATGCATCCGGTTTGCGGACACCGGCAGTTGGGAGAAAGGCGCTAGAGAAAACCTTGGCCTCCCTAACGACACACTACACACCACGCTACGGGCACTCGGCATGAAACCAACAGCGACCAAAAACACTACCAGACCGGACATAGTCATGGTGACGCCTCAAAAGAAGACGGGCAAACGCGGCAAAGCCACTAAACAGATCACCATCATAGAAATCAAATACTGTGCGGACTCGAGGTGGATGGAGCAACTGGACAAGGCCCTAAACCAACACACAAAACTGGCACACACCATGCGCAAGATAGGCCACATGGTTGAGATCAGACCAATCCTACTGGGTATAGGCGGTATTACCTATGAAACACACACACGTCAACACCTCATAGCCCTTGGGGTCACTCACACCAACGCCACAAAGCTACTAAACAAGCTCACGAGACATGCGGTAGAAACAGCCCACACCATTGCCAAAACAAGTTACAGACTTAGAGCTACTAGAAAGGGGGGGGGGTAGGGGGCCGGCTGCTTCTCGAGCTTGATGGTGGGAGCAGGCCGCGCCCCAGGCGGCTGCTCCTCCCTTAATGCACGCCGGTGAATACCGGCGTAGTCTTCTTCTTCTTCTAGCCCTCCCCGCTTCTCACGGCCTCCAGCTGCATGAACCTGTACAAAACCTGGATACCGACACAACTTGACGCGTGTTTGGGGGGTAGAGAAAGTGATGGGCGGGCGCTGCCGCCCCCTAGCTCCAGGGAGGGGTGCCCGGCAGGGCTGGCCTCCACGATGTTTCCAGCTCCGTTGCCTAAACTGCTCACCTCTGCGCGCAGACTGCACCTGGACATTCATCAATGCACATTTGTCGCGACAGCCGGCGAGGTTCAAAAGCTGATTTGTCTGTCATCGTCAGTAGCTTCTGTACACACTTATCATCGGGGAACTGGAAGCTAGACGACGACTACGACGCACCACACGCCGTGCAAACTCAGCGTCAGCGCCCTCTAGCCCTCACGTGGCTCCACAAAGGATCGCGACAATGTTCCACGCTCGTGTCATTGCGGCCGTCCTGCTCGTCCCTGCTAGTGAGGATATCCGCTGATGCCGAGGCAGTCGTGCAAGGCGCTGGCTTCGCAAAGCCGCGACATTTCACATCGCCGCTCCTGCCGCGCATGCAATACCTTCCCGCGCCTGAACCTGCTTAGCTGCAGAAGCTCCCCTGCTGCCAAGCGCTTTATGGTTCTGGCTGCTTGGTTTGTGCGCAGGCTGGGCGGCGGCAGCTCAGTGGGAGGACACATGCATTCCCTCCGTGGTTGATTTTGAAAGCGCTTGCGGTCAGGAGCTGAGCATTGTCAAGGGAAACCTGAAGCTGTCTGACGACACTCGCTGGGTGGGTGGCCAGCCAAAAGAGCAAAAGGTTTGGGTTGGCAAGCCCAGTGGTTCAGACCTGAATGTTTGAGGACAGACTCAATAAAACGATGGTGCACCTGGTTGGCTTGTCTGGGCCAGAACAAAACCGCCCTATTAAACATGGAAACAAGGTGTTGTTTGTGGGTGATGGCGCTCACGCCTCATGAGTTGGGCTTGAGCTGGGAGGAGGCTCTGGAGGAGGGGTGTGGTCAGGCGGCCAAGCGCTTGAACCTGAGCCAGGGTCAGGGGGGTGGGCTGGGCCACGCAGGGGCTGCAACACAACAGAGGGCTGCCCTGACCAGAGTCACAGTCCTGTCAAGAACGAGTAGGCTCAAGGCATGCCCTTGCTACCCTCCCACCAGCCATAGTCCTGGCAGAAACAGTTGCTCTCTGCTCCTCTGCTCTAATCTACATCTAGTTGGTGGTGGGGGCGCCAGGTGTCCGGCTGCGTTAGGATGTGTCAGGCGGTACTGGGCATGGCAGGCAGCAGGCCCACACACCTGGCCACAACAGGGTCAGGTGCAGCGCTTGTAGTGCAGTGCGCGGGCTATGCCAGACAAGGGTGCATTACTCCCACACTAGTTCAAGTCCTGCCAGCTCACCCGCTCACCCGCTCAACCCGCTCACCCGCTCAAGTCCCGCTTGGCACGAGTTGCCCACTCTAGGGGCCAGGTATGCGTCTGCCGCTAGTCGGTGCCCAGTGTGACAGGCTACAGTCCACAGCCTCTTGTGCACAGAGCTGAAGACAGTGCAGCCCCCTTGTCCCTCACTAGGGCCTCCATTTGAGCCGGATCAGAAGTACCTACTAGCAGCCACTAGCAACCACTAGCAGCCACTAACTAGATCCGGCTCAAACAGTGTTATTGGGCTGTGTGGAGTAAACCCAGTGCACATGGCACATGAGCCCGCCTACCACCTACACTATTGCCTGACCCGAGGGCTATGATGTAGAGTTGGCATGACAAAACATGCACTAATTGTAAGCTGATGACAGCTCAAAGTGGGGGGGGCACACATTACTGTGCCTCAGCAGGCTGCTGCTGCTGCTCCTGGGCCTTGGGGGGCTTGTCTCGCAGCCGCTTGTAGCCCAGGCCAGGGTACTCCTTGCCCTTGGCTGGCAGAGCTCCCTGGTCTGGCCAGTAGCACAGCTCCAGCGGCCGCCACCTGCTCTCCCCAATGCGTTGCATGTTCAATGCTGCATTGCAGTCCCTGTCCAGCCACCTGCCTGGCTGTGGGGCTGGCTTGGCTTTGGCAGCCTTGCCCTTGCCCTTGCCCTTGCCCTTGGTGGGCTCGGCTGCCCCTGGCTCAGCCTTGGTGCGCTTGCATCACCACCATCCCAGCCTAGCGATGCTGGGTATTCACTCCTGCCAGCTCGTGCGCACAAACACCCATGCACGTCAAGCAAACGCCCTTGCCATAGAGACCGCTTCAGCCAGGCTGGGTCAGAGCACCTCCCTACCTCCTTTGCCCAGTGTCCACCCACGGGGATGGGGCAATGTGTGAAAGCCCCCTCTACTCTCCCCACGCCCTCTCCCCATGCCCGGAGGTTGTGTGAAAAAGCCGCCTTTCGCCTCCCTCCCCCATCCTCTTCCCACGCCCTCTTACCCACATCCTGGAGGAGTGTCTCTTGTCTGCTGCAGACTTCGTTCATGTGGTACATCCTTGGAGCTGGCGGCTTCCCATTGGCTGCTATCAAAAGAGTGAAGGACAATGATGAACTGCTCCCAGCTCTCCGGAAAGTGCTCCCCTCCCTCCCCTGCTGCCGGGCCGCATGCCGGTATGCCGCCCAGGTGAGTGAGGCGGCGGCCAGCAACCACCCCTGATCACCACAGCCATCACCTCCCCACCAGGAACGACTACAGCACCCTTGCTGCTGCTGCTGCTGCTGCTTGTGTTGTCCTCGGCTCGCTCCAGCCACTGTAGTGTCAGCCCCATCAGTCATGATGGGAGCATGGTATACACCGGCACACAGATCCATTGACCTCCGTAGGCGGCATCATACCCACCCAGCACCACAGCCTCCGTCACCGTAAGCTCTGCAGCTGTGGAGTTCTGGTGTCCTCGTCCCCCCGCAGTCTTTGTAGTTTGGCCACCCTTGGCAAGCACGCAAGGATCACATCAACCGCATCAGTGATGAGGGAAGCAGGGTTGGCGGTGCGGTGGCCATGGCAGCATGGAACGCTTCATCTATTTGCTAAGGCTGCTCAAGAAGTGTTTTTAAAAACAATCAAAGGAAGGGCCCCCTCGAAGGCCGGCAGAAGGGCGGCCTTCGAGCCCTCAGCCCATACTTGGGGCTAGGGGCCCCCGAGCCCCAAACCCCTGCCCATACTATGGGCAGGGGCCCCGAGCCCCTGCCCATACCCTGGGCTGGGGCTTGGGGGTCCCTAGCCCATAGTATGGGCTAGGGGCCCCCCCCCAACCCCCAGGCCTGCCATGTGAAGGCAGCATGGAACCCGTTGTTGCCATGTGAGGGGAGTGTAGGACCCAATGTTTGCAGTTCCCGTCGTGATGGCTACCACGCAGAACTGCAGCTGCGTGGACACTGCCGACAAACCCCGGCCTTTGTTTGTCAGCTCTTTGCTGAACGCTGGTGAGTGGGGTAGCGCATGGGCAGCGGTCTGTTGTGTCTCAGGTCAGCTTCCTCCTGTCAGCAACACAGCGGGCAACATGCGGCTGAGGGCGCCATGCCTTAGCCTTGCCTTAGCCTTGCGGCGCTCAGCTACTGGGAGATGCCTCCAGGTTTTAAGGCTGCTTGGGTGCTTGCCTGGCTGCGTCAGGGCTTAGTCAATGGGAGGCGCTGGGCCTAGGCTCTGGCGCTGTTTGGGTGCTTGCCTGGCTGTGTCAGGGCTGTGGGCGCTGGTGTGTAGGCTGTGACTTTAACAGCCGTTGTATTTGATGACACGTCCTTGCCTACTAGTTAGCTACTAGTTAGGTCCTGAGAGATTAGACCTGCAGCGGAGACATCAGCGGAGTCATGCTGCGGAGACAGCTTACAGTGCGGCGCAGCGAGCGCGTCACGTTCTGGGATGTACTGCCATCGTGGTCTTCATTGTGGCCGTGTGAGCGTGCCCAGCAGGCACTGTGTCAGGGCTGTGGGCGCTGGTGTGTGGGCACAAAGGGGCAACTGAGAGGTCCAGTCACAATTCTTTTTCACAATGGGGCGCCTGATCAGGTCAACAAAACTTGTCCAATGCAAAGAGCTGCCACACAGCCTGCAGCAGCAGGGGCACCTGATCAGGCCAGCCCTGAGCTGGCTGCTCAGCCTCCTGGCCCTGGCCCTGAGCTGGCTGCTCAGCCTCCTGGCCCTGGCCCTGAGCTGGCTGCTCAGCCTCCTGGCCCTGGGCCTGGTGGGCTCAACAGGCTGCCCAGCCTCGGCACGCCCCTGTGCTGAGGCTGCTGACCGTATGCTACACGCAACTTGCACCAGCAACATTGTATGCGTGTGGGCACGGGAACCCACACCTTTGTACCGCGTACCACGAAGCACATGCTACCCGCCTGCACCTGCATGCTGTGTAGCCTATTGATGTCCAGTCTATTTTTTTATGAGTATCTTGCTCTGATGGCGACACTGCCGCTGTGTGATGGTGGGCATACCTTGGCTGCAGCATCGTCTTCCTGGTCGGTGTCATGCAAGTACAAGGACATGAGCCCATACGCAGGTCAGAGCCATGTGCATGTCGTTGGCACAGCGTGGAAGGAGCTGTGGCCCCCGCCCACACCTGCCTGCCTGCCAGCCCCCTGCCTGCCGGCCCCCAGCCCCCTGCCTGCTATCCCACCCCTCTGCCTCATACCCCACTGCCTGCCCATGTAAGGCAGCCTCGACCATACCAACCTGACAATGAGACAATGCGATTGTGTGCCACAACACCCTGGGCAGCTGTTGATGTGTGGCGCAGGCACCTGTGGCACCGCTGTCCCCACCTGCTACATGTGACCTCCATGAACCCCAGCCAGCACCACCATCTCGGTCACCACTCCGCAGCCAGCCCCTTGTCCACTGCTGACTAGGAGCCTGGATGGTGTGGTGGTCTGCTGCTGGTGGCAGGAGCCGCACCCTTCACCCACCTGCTGGGTGATGAGGTGCCTGGTCGTACAGTAGTGCCCCACCTGCCTTATAGTAGGAAACACCTGTGCAGTCATCGCTTGTATGCATGCAAGATCTGATTTTGGCCATCAAACAATTGCACAGATACGCTGCAATACTGCAGTGAGGTGCCGTAGTGCTCACATCCTGTTGTTCTTGTTGGTCGTTCGGTTAATGAATACATATCAGCACTACTGTATGGACTGGTAGCTTGGCCCTAGTCACAATTGTAAGCTTGGCCGCCGAATCACTACAGCGAGGCCCAGACAAGGGGTAGCCAATCACCACAGGCGCCGAGCTGCAACACTGCTCGAAGAGCGGTAACGGGCTGGTGTCATTAGCCAGCTGAGTAAAGTTGGACTGCAGGACACCCAGGATAATGTCTGTGATTCGGAGCGGGCTGGACCAGGCGTGTGGTGTGTATAAGGTAGAGCATCATGGCCTGGCAGGCAGGTAGCTGGGTTTGCTCATCAGCCCGAGCAGCCCGCTAGCCTCGCTTTATTGAGCTGCACCGCCCTGCGCGAGAATGGCTGTAAAACTCGTAAAAATCAGAAAGATTTTATCAGGGGTGCAGCCCATGGCGGGGGTGACCGCATGGGTTCATGAGCAGTGGAAAGCAGTACCGTTGGCTTTTGAAGCAAATCAATGCGATGAAGGTTCCTGCCTAACCTGGCTAAGTTCACAGCCGTTGTTGCTGTGCTCCTTAGTGTGCTGCTCTGCATATTTCCTTTTATCCACCTGGCCCGCCTTGTCTGGTACGCTGGCTTGCCGCGATGCCTAGTCGCGACCGCATGACATACGTCGACAGCTGCGCCATGCAACCTGGTGCAGGAACTCGAGGACTTCTTCACACAACGCTCTTTCTGCGCGGCTGTGTCTTTCAGGTAGGTGCCCATTGCTGCATCGCTGCAACGCCCTCAGCCAGCCCATCATCCTGCTCCTTAACATCCTTCACAGCAGAGTGGCTATCCAATTCAGTGGCCACTCCTAGTGCAGCTCTCAAGCTTTGGCCATCAGGCCAGCGCTGCCAGCAACAAGTGCAGCTCTTGCAAGCTGAACAGCATCATGACATGGCCTTTGCACCAGCAGCAAGTCTGCAAGCCTACCCCCATCCCCCCTGTCCATGGCCCCTTGCCTCCTGACCTTGGCATACCTGGCATGCAGATCTAAGCACCGGAGGCAGGGCGTTCAGGTCAGCCCTCCTCCCCCCTGGGGCAGCGCCACAGCAGGCAGCCCATCGAGACAGCGGCAGGATTGGGAGCATGTCAGGTGGGAAGCGTCAACCAAGGGCTCAACCACCAGCAGCAGCAGCAGCAGCAGCAGGCAGAAGCAGCAGCAGCAGCAGGGGTGTAAAGGAGACCTCCTACCACTCCCTGCCACCTTCCGAATCATACAGCTGGGGGGCTGGGAGCAAGCAGGGCTGGGGTAATGTCGAGGTAGGGTGAGGTCCTTGGTGGTTATGCTAATATTGAGGTTTGGGGGTGCAGTTGGGGCAGGGTAGAAGTCTAGGCTTTACCCCTCCAGCTTGCATGCCCCTGCATGTCATGTGAATGTCCTTGCTTGCAAGCGGCGAGCAGCCAGCGGGGCTGCAGGGCGTGTCATGCTGGTCAGTTGTTGCCTGCTGCACCCCTGCAAGCCGTGTTAGTCATTGTTAGTGGCTGGTATTGTTGGTGGTTGCACCACCCAGCCGCCAGCCCGTTGTGGGTGCGCACTATCCCGTGGTGTCCAAGTGTTGCCTGCCTGACCCTGGCCCTGACCCTGACCCTCCCCCTGACCCTGACCCTCTGGCCCTGACCCTGACCGTGACCCTGACCCTCCGGCCCTGACCCTGACCCTCCCCCTGAACGTGACCCTGACTCTGCAGGTCCCAGCAGCGAGAGCTACTCGCTGTGGCTGATGCCCTCTGGGGAGTCTGGGGCCAAGCTGGCAGCCGAGGTGAAGCGCCTGGCTGAGCAGCACAGTGCGGTGCAGGTGCGGGCGGCAATGGCAGCGGAGAGGAGGGGAGCGGAAGATGAGGGGCAGGGACATGGCCAGCACCAGTGTCAGGGGCGAGGGCGAGGGCAGGGGCAGGGGCACTGCGCAAGTGCAGGCAGCAGGGACGTCAACTGTAGCCTCTTCCTTCAGCCTGCTGTGTTGTTGTCTGTGTTGTTGTTGTTGTCGTTGTTGTCGTTGTGTGGGTGAGGCGTCCAGGCCCCCTGCTTTCCCCCCCACGTGACGCTGCTGGGTGACATCCAGCAGCCACGCGACTCGGTGCTAGAGGTCTCCCAGCGCCTGGCTCAACAACTCAAGGTGGAGGACCCTGCTGCCGCCTGCTTCCGCCACTGCTGCCACTGCCCCTGCTGCAGCTGCTCCTCATCTTCTCACCAGCACCAGCAGCACCAGCAGCTGCAGCTGCAGCCACAGCTTGTCCCTCCTCCCCCTTCCCCTCACTGCCATCAGAGTCAGCAACATTGGTGTCAGCAGCAGCAACAGCAGCAGCAGCAGCCGCAGCAGCAGCCGCAGCAGCAGCCACAGCAGCATAGCGCGTTCATCACCATGTCTCTAGCATGTCTAGCCATGTCTCTAGCATATCTAGCCATGTCTCTACCAACGGTCTAATGGTGCAGCAATGCTGCTATCCAGCAATGCTGCTATCCAGCCATGGTGCTATTCAGCAATGGAGCTATCTAGAAATGCTGCTTTTCAGCCATGGTGCTATCCAGCAATGGTATGTGTACACATTTGTACATGTATACAGCAATGGTGAGGGCAGGGCACAAGGCACAGAGCACAGAGCTCCATGCACAGGTGACAGGGCAGGGAGGGGTGAGAAACATCAGTGTGACGCATCAGCTCTGACGGCAGGTCTAGATGTGTAGATGCCAGGCCGTCCAATTACTGCGCTGGGCTCAGGGGGTTCTGCAGGGCGGGGGTTCTGCAGGGCGCACCCAACCCCTCTCAGGCTGCACCTTGCCGTTGCCTGTTGGCCTGCCCCCAGCCCTCACTGGTGGGCACCCTGTGGCTCATCCCCTGCCCTGCCTGACCTCCCCTGGTCTGCCCAGAAGTACCGCCTCAACTTCCTCAACGTGTCCACCGGCACCTTCTACTACCAGTGCGTGTTCCTGCTGGTGGCCCAGGAGCCTGCCGTGATGCAGGCAGCTGCGGCTGCACGGTAAGCAGGGGCCAGGGCGAGGGGCAGGGGAGCGGGAGGCCATCTGATGCCTCTGCTGTTGTCACTAGTGAAATCTACTGTGGCTGCCATCCTCATCTGCTGCTGCTGCTTCCCTGCCCCTGCATGGCTTTGCAGTGAGGCGTTTGGTATGAGCACTGGCCCGTACATGCCTCACCTCTCACTCCTCTACGCTGACCTCAGTGACGCTGACAAAGCCAAGGTGTGACCCCATGTCAGGGAGGTGTGGCCTTGGCTGAGTGGGGTGTGACCACATGCATGCTACATGGCCACACGCCCCCTATTCACCGGGATGGAGTGTGGCCGGCTTCACTCCACACGAAAGTATGTCATTGAAGGAACATGACATCATAGGGGGGGAGGTGTGACAGGGTAGAAGTAAGTGGGCAACAGGGTACCAGTGAGGGGCAAAAGCTAGCCAGCGCGACAACCATATGTGAGTAAAGTTATAATGCAGTGATACGGGGTGGAGTATTGCAACCAGGCAACAGGGCTGAGAGCCCCTCGCTTGCTGGCACGAAACCAGCTGGTTCTTTGAGTGGGCAGCAGGGCTGGAAGCAAAGCCCACATTGAGAGCACGATGACACTTGCCGCTGGCACTAACGGCACTGAGACCATCCGGCGACCACGGCTTGCGCGACCACGACAAACCCGCATTATGCAGGCGGCTGACTCCGCCCGGACGCGGCTCTTCGGCGAAGGCCAGACGTACGACAGCCTGCTCGTGGATCCGGGCTTCACCGTGGACCGACTGGCGCTGTGGAGCACTCCGACGGACGATAAGAGCACAGCGAGTTGGTGCTTGGTGGCGGAGTTCCCGCTCGGGACCTGACATATGAAAATACGAGTTGTGTCGGTTGCGAGGCCACTCAGCTGGCGGTTGTGTTGCTGCGTTTTATTGTGAACTGAGAGCATACCAAAAGACCAGTCCGCACGCTTAGCAGCCGCGACCACTGTCGCATTGGCGTTTGTACATCACTTGAACGGGCGGCCATCCTTTGGAAAACGCCGGTTGCAATGCGCGCCCGGGAGCTTGGCAACAAGTGCAGACTGTCACAACGTCGTTCATGTGGAGCGCGTGGCGGTCGGTGAGAAAGGTCAATGCCCAGGGGAGTGGCTGACCGGCAGCAGCACACCTCCGTGCGCCTCATGGTGCGCGCCCGCCGCCGCCCCGATCCGCTTCCCCGCGCGACGCATGAGTTGCGCGACCGGCAACGGCAGGACGCGCCACACCCAAGGAGGCGGCGGGGGCAGTCGAGCGGTGACAAGAGCCGCCACCGCCCGCCCAGCTGTAGCCAAACCATCTGGGCCGCCTGTGGATCAAATCGCACAAGCCAGTCAGCCTTGCACCACACCCCTACCTGCACCACCTCACATGCATTAATAACAAGATTTCCCGGTTGGCTGACCTGCTAGGCTTGAGACGCCCAGCAGGATGGCCAGCCAGGAGGCCAGGCGGGCTAGGCGCATGGCGTGAGTGGAGGGCAGCGCCTCACCCAGAGCTAGCAGCCCAGCCAACACACCTGGGGGTCAGGGTCAGGGTCAGGGTCAGGGTCAGTTCAGGGGCAGGGGCAGGGGCAGGGGTAGGGGCAGGGGCAGGCATCAGTAGCTGCCACTTTACCTGTGACCATGGAAGCCACTGCTGCCATAGTGCACACCACCACCGTGCTCCCGGCCTTCAGGCCGCGTGTCTGGAGCATGAAGCCGCTGCTGGTGAGCAGCACAGAGGACAGCAGGCCAAGAGGGGCCCAGACCAAAGACACTCGGCGCGCAAGGATGAACCCTGTGTGAACATGAAGGCGTGTTGAACATGTTGATGCGAACAATGGGAGGAGGGAGGAGGAAGGAGGGAGGAGAGGGGAGGGAGGAGGGAGGAGAAGAGAGGGAGGAGAGGGGAGGAA
Organism: Haematococcus lacustris; assembly: GCA_030144725.1. NCBI lineage: Eukaryota > Viridiplantae > Chlorophyta > Chlorophyceae > Chlamydomonadales > Haematococcaceae > Haematococcus > Haematococcus lacustris. Next base: position 619,353 of record JASKMD010000021.1, on the reverse strand, counting down.
GTAGGGAAGAGAGGGAGGAGATGGGAGAAGCTAGAGGTTGGGGGCGAAAGCCATTTACCTGTGCGGCAGGCAGCAGCCGAGAAGCCAAAGCAAGCTCCCCCTTCCAGCCCACACAGCACTGCATCTGTGGCTGCTGCTGCTGCTGCCTGGCTGGCTACCCCGCCTGGTACCCCCGCCTGGTGATTGTGTGGATAGGGCCCGCTCTGCTGCTGTCCCCCCTCTGGCCCCCCCGCTGCTGCTGCCTCTCCAGCTGCGTCCACACCCTCCATGGTGTGACCCAGGTGTGTGAGGTGCGACAGGGACTCAGCGCGGGAGTGAGGTGGGTGTGAGGTGTTGACGCTGGTCGCAATGCCCGATTTAGGGCCCCCTGGCAATGAGCTAGAGGGGCGCGGAGCGCCTGAAATGCTGGTGCGGGGGCTGGGGCCGGTGCTATGGCGCCACATGCACTCACACACTGTACAGGTGAGGTCAGGCAGCGCTCAAGGCAGTTAGTAGTTGGGGCTTGACAGGGGCTTGGGCGGGGCAGGGGGCCTGGCAGCGCTGAGCTGGGCAAGCAAGGTGGCATTAAATGGACATTTAGAGGATGAACAGGAATGTCAAGTGAGAAGTGCGAGGCGCAAGGCAACAATAGAGGGTGGCAATGTAGCCTCCTACCATGCCTCCCCCTTTCTAGTCACTTCTTATCCCTTCCTACCAGCTCCCTGGCAGCTGCCTACCAGCTTCTTGGCAGCTGCGTGGCAGCTTCAATACAGCTTCCCAACCGCTTACCCAGCATGGCCAGCATGGCCAGGAACACCATGACGATGCGAAAGGGGTGCAAGTGGTCAGGGTGCTCTAGGTGCTCCGGTTCTGAGCTGACCCCCAGGCCCAGTACACCGGCAAAGGCGATGCAGGCGGACAGCCACTCTGCTGGCCGCAGTCGCTCCTGCATGACCAGGTTAGATCCAGAACCGCGGTCAGGGCTTGGCACAAGGCAGCGGCTAGGAGCCAAGTTTGGTCAAGGTCAGGGTCAGGGTCAGGGTCAGGGTCAACCTAGCAACATAACAATATATATGTAGAGGTGATGGATGCAGTATGGTTCTGGCTGCTTCCTTGTGCTTGCTGCTGTTTCTGGCTGCTGTTCTGTCTGCCTGTCTGTTTGTCTTGCTGAAAATGCTGCCCCTGAGCTGCTGCTGACCTAGCAGTCACTGCCCCAGGCTGCCTCAGTCACTGCCTCCAGCTGCCTCAGGCTGGCCACCTTGAGAGTACCTTGAGGTAAAAGTGTGAGAAGATGAGGAGAATGGCCAGGCCGACTGCTGACACAGGCTGCACCACGGACACCTGCAAGCAAAGCACTTGGTGGCAGTCACATAGGACTGCCTAGCCTGCTTACATGTAGTGCGTCAACCACCCTGCCAGCTGTGCTGCTGTTGTCAAGTGTGCTTGCTCAACATCAGCCCACTCCCTGCTCTCGCCTCAAGGCCCCAACGCTCTTATCACACCTACCCTCTCATCTCACTCTCTGAGGCACCTGTGATCACACCTGTCTACACACCACCCTCACACATAACCACACCCCTGCCTCCATACGCCATTTGCCACCGGCCCTGTTCCAGGCTGGCCATAGTGCCAAGCTGCAGGCCGCTGCGGGTGGAGACCACTGCCCCACTCACTGGAGCCTGTGCAAAGGCGGCTATCATCAGCACAGCCCCCAGCAAGTCCAGCCCTGTGCCCAGCACCCATGTGGAGGATGCCAGGTACAGACGCAGCACCTCCGGTCTCAAGGTCAGCTTGGGCAAGGTGCGTGTTGCCTGCTTCTGCACAAACCATCCATTGGACGGCCAGGGGTCAGCCACCTGGATAGCTTTAGGACCCATTGGCGTCGGGAGCACATGACGAGTGCAACAGACTTGCCTGCAGGACTTTGCCAATGTTGTTTGCGGAAGAAGCGAGTACAGTGATGAATATCGGTAACCACATCGCGAACGCATCGCGCTAACTGTCGTTGAGCGTTTCCCGCTCCCGACTCGTTCCTGCCATGCACACTGTTTCCGCAGCTGCAGCTGCTACAATGCTTGGGGCTGGCGGCCGAGGCTATAGATTGTGCAGAGGGTTAGGATCAAGTGTCACATAGAACTCCCAAGTTTGATGGATTTTCCTATGTAGAGTCCTCATGCAACACCAAAATACAGCACGAGTTGTAATCAAACACAGGCTGCGAGATTATTACTGTAAAGGCTACTGCTAGTGTGCCTACTGCCCACTTCCGCTCAGCCCCGCTAGTGTGTTTGCCTGCTAGCTAGAGCACTAATAGCTCTCGCCCACACACACCCCTTTTGAGAGGGATTTAGTATCTTGTTACGGTAAAGTCGGGTTGCTGTAGCTGGCTACCACTGCAACTTGCGCCGCCACCTGCGCAACAGGGCCTGCAGCCTGCGAGTGTAACAGTTGTGTACGGTTACAAGTTTACTTACAACTCTTGCTTGGTAGCATGAGGGCTGTAAACATTTTTCACAACATGGACAAGATGTCGACGAAAGTGAAACAGGCTTACAGGTGGGGCCCGAACGAGATTTTGAACCACCGAACAAGGGTGACGTGTGACGCTGGGTCGAACAAGACAAAACGAAGGGAGGTGGGGCTGCTAGGCAATAGATGCTGCAGTTACTACTGGTTCAGCCTGCTGGGAGCATGTAAGAGCACCCAGCAGGTGCAGGCAGCAAGGGGTTGGGGCTGCTAGACAGTAGCAGCAGCTGTTGTTGCTGCCTAAGCCTGCTAGAACAAGGTTGCAAGTGTAGGCAGCACAAAGGTGGGGATGCTGGGCAGCATCAGAAGCTGCTATTGATGGGTCAGCCTGGTGGGAGCATGCAATTGCAACTAGCCGCATAGTGCAAGCCTCCGACTACGAGCCATTCTATCTGACAACCTTAGATACCTTGCGCACATCTAAGTGTCTTACAGTCTACAGTCCTCATGCAACACCAAAGTAAAGCATGAGTTGTAATCAAACACAGGCTGCGAGATCATTATTGTAAAGACAGCTGCTAATGAGCATATTGCCCACTTCGCCTCAGCCCCGCTAACCGTGTGTTTGCCTGCTAGCTAGAGCACTAATAGCTCTTGCACACACACATCCCCTTTGAAAGGGGTGTAGTTCAGGCGACCCCAACTAACAGAAAATGACAGGAAATGATAGGAAACCGACCCCTGGTAATCAAAACGCCGCCGCGTCTCAGCCGCGTGGTTTTTATTTATGCATTGCACATCAATGGATAGATGACTCCGTCAGCTATGCGGTGCAACATGTATCATTAAATACTGTGCACTGTACTGGGTGCTATTGCGGCTCAAACTTCCATATTCAAATCCATGCATTGTTTGCTCATGCGGGCCTCGTCGCGAGAGACCGCCGCGACCGACGTGGCCCAGGAGCACCTGCACACAGTGAGGAACAGTCGCCGCAGTCACAACGATTCACATGGCACGCTAAACCGTTATAACGATGCTCGGAAATATACAAGGCTGCTGCATTGCTTGACCGCTTCGTGAGTAGTACCTGCAGTCCTCATGCAACACCAAAATAAAGCACGAGTAGTAATATAACACAGGCTGCGAGTCAGGGTAGACTAGGGCAAGGTAAAGAAATGTCCATTTTCGGACGGACCTCAATACACCGCTTCTCAATGTAAAAGTCACACGCCTTGTCGCAGCGCCGCGCAGCTTAGCATCGGCTCAAAGGGACAGGCCTATGGTGATCGGCTGGTCCGCGACTCAGGCGACCCCAACTAACAAAAAATGGCAGGAAATGATAGGAAACCGACCCCTGGTAATCAAAACGACGCCGCGTCTCAGCGACATGGTCTCTATTTATGTTTCGCACATCCCTGGATAGAGTACTCTGTCAGCTATGCGGTGCAGCTTGTAACATTAAATATTGTGCAGTGTGCTGAGTGCTATGGCGGCTCAAATCTTGACATTCAAATTCATGCCAGTTTTGCTCATGCGGGCCTCGCCGCGACCGACCGCCGCGACCGACGTGGCCCAGTAGCCTCTGCAAACAGTCAGGAACAGTCGCCGCAGTCAAAACAATGCACATGGCACGCCAAACCGATGTAACGACGCCCCTCCACCCATGCTCGGAAGTATACAACGCTGCTGCATTGCTTGACCGCTTCGTGAGTAGTACCTACTACCTGGCCACTCGGTAAGGCCACTCAAGGTGTGTAGGCCATTGCTACGTTTGAAAGTGTCATAGCCAGCTGATGTTGCCTCATCCATGCCTCAAGTGCCTCATTCTCCAACCTCAGCTGCCGTTGCCCTGCCTGTTGGTGCTCGAGCTTCTCCTCAAAGTCGTGCACTATAGCATTGAGGACCTCCTCATGGGCATGCTGCCACTCGACCTCAGTCATCAGCAACTCATTCTTGGCGTGCACCTCCAAAGCAATAGCTTCAGCCCTCCTTGCTGCGGCTTTCAAGCCGCTAGGGCTGTGCAGATAAGCAGCCCTTGGTGACTTTACAAGTGCTGCAAGATGAGCACGCTGCCGGCTGTGGACCATGGGTTTGCGTCTTGCAATGACTTGCTAGGGCCAGGGGGCTGGGAGGGGGGGGGGGGAGGGGGTGGCGGGGCAGTGAGGGGTTTAGAAGGGGGGGGGAGGGGCTGGGAGGGGCTGGGAGGGCAGTGAGGGGGCTGGGAGGGCCTGGGAGAGGTTGGGAAGGGGTGGCGGGGCAGTAAGGGGGCTGGGAGGGGGCGGGAGGGGGTGGGAGGCTTCTGCGGGGGCTGGGAGGTGGTGGGGCTGCAAGGGGGTGCGGTCCAGGCGGTCGGAGTAGGCTAGAAAATCCTGCAAGGCAGAGTCGGGTCACGCCAAAGGGTGAGGAGGCGGCCCTAGTTGATGGATTGCCGTGCTTTCTTCTCCAACAGCTGTGTCGTTGAGTTACGAACAAAGTAATAACGAGACATTCTAATAACTCAGAGTGGTCAGCTCACAACATGCCGATTTGTGCAAGGGGGTCCTTTTTTCTGTGTGGCTGGCTAGAGAGACCTCTATCAAATCGCACCTCGTTGCAATGTCGCGTTATTTCTTGCCCAACGACGGTCTTCCGACGCCGCCTGCACCAATGAAAGGCTCGTGGAGCAAGCCTGGCGGGCTGAAATGAGATTGTACTTCTGGCTCGATAGCAGGCGCAGTTCCATCCCTGATGCCGCTACATACCACTAGAACAATCGATGGTGAGCAGCTGAGGTGTATCCGCGCTCGCTTGCGCCGGCATGGCCTCACTTGCAAGAGGTAACGCGCCGCTTGCCAGTAGATGCGCACTAATTCGCAGGTGCCAATGTGACAAACGCTATCAGAAATGGTGCAGTATTGAAAGAGTATTTGCATGAAGATTACCAACCCCATGTTGGGACATCCTGACCGCGACCCCGTCCAATGTTCGGATGCCCCGACCAGCACACAACGCCAAAAGCGTTCCATCTCTTTTATTTTGCGCCCTAAGTATGTGCTTTGTCGCGGCTACAGTGCGTGCTAGTGCGTGCTTGCTAGGGGCTGCTTGCTAGGGGCTTGTCTCATGGCCGGGTTGAGGGGGTACGCGGTGAGGCTTTGGGCCTGAAACTTCTTCAGCAGCTAGCTGTACCACACACTCACCCCCTGTCGCTGACTTGACCTCATCATGCATCTGTTCGGTCAATGGCGAGTGGTAGTGTGGGACACACTGCCAGAAGCTTCAACTGTATGCCAAACGTGCCAAACGCCTTGCAATGCACACCGGGGGAACCGCATTGGATACATGCACAAATGTTTACTATGGAGGAAGCGGAATGACATGTCTGCTGGACCAGTGCTGGTACTAAATCCGGTACTAAATCCATGAAAAAACTACGAAAATCGCGTGATTCGCGACTCGCGACTTTTTTGGTATTCTATTTTTCTCGGATTCTCTGCGGTTGGGGCGGTTGGGGGCAACCACCCGTGGCCTGCTGTGCCTGCGACTGCGGCTGCGACTGCGACTGCGGCTGCGACTGCGACTGCGGCTGTTCTGGCAAGCGACAGCGAGGACAGCGAGGATGATTATCAACGTCGGCGTTGGCGTAGGCTGGAGGACGAAGATAATGATGCGGACGCAGCCTTCCTTATCCTCCAACAGGGAGGGGAGGCCCGCGGAGGGTAGGTGCGCTATTGGGCGGGGGTAGTGCGGCACCCAGTGCGGGGTAGGGCGGGTAACCGAGCTTGGTGAAGGCCTGCGTACTTGCTGCAGGCGCAATTGGGACATCAGTCCTCGATCTCACGACTGGTACAAGACGGTGCTCAAAGCACGAACCGACGATGGCCAGTGGCTCTGCGACGACAGCCACTACGTCAGCGCCTTCAGAATGGGGCGAGCCACGTTTAATTGGCTCAAAGCTCAGCTACGCCCCCGCATTAAGACCAGCGGCTCACTGCGGGGCAACGTCTTGCAACGCTTGCGCTTGCGCTTGAGCCCGTGCATGCGCTTGAAGCTGCGCCTGTAGCTTAAGACTGCTGCGCTTAAGACTGCTTAAGCGCTTAAGACTGCTGCGCTTGCACATGCTGCGCCGCTGGCAGCGTTTGCAGCGCTTGGACGTAGAGGGCGACTAATTGGGCTTGCTCCTCGCCCCCAACGGCGGACAAATTAAAGCCTACTGAAGCGAACGCTCGTGCAGCCAGCTCCGTGAGGTGGGACATCGAGAGTATCTCAACGACCCAACCCCCGAGCAAGTTCAAGTTTACTCGGGTCTTTTTCTAGGGGCCTGAGAAAAATTTGAACTTTCTCCGCGGTTGGGCGGTTGACGGCGCGAGTGACGGCTTCTAACAGCGTGTATTTGCAACGCTGAGACACTCCCCGGGCAGAAGCTGGTACACAGGAGAATCGTGCATGGTTAACACTCGCATCGGTGCAGCCAGTCGGCGGGGCGGCCAAAAAGTGCAGCGGTTGGGGAGAAAACAGAAAATAGAATACCAAAAAAGTCGCGAATAGCCCCATGCCATGCCAGGGACTCTTTGCCAAAAATGATGGCCTTTCCGCCAGCCTGAACTGTACATATTGGTAGCAGAGACTGCTGTCCTGCCGTCAGAGTCGTTGATGGACCTTTCGGTCGAGGACATCCGCACTTGAAGCATTTTAAGCTATGCCCCATCGCTCGAAGCGAAGCCTAGCCGGGTCCGCTTAGTTCGAAGCTATGCCCCATCGCTCGAAGCGACGCCATCGAAGCGAAGCTATGCCCCATCGCCCATCCATGCCGCCCATCCATGCCAAAGCCGGGCAAGCCAGGCCAGGAGTGGGTGTATGTGGCCCTGTTGCGCACGTCGCAGTGCAAGTGGCAGTGGTAGCCAGCTGCAGCAAGCCGACTTTACCATGACAAGATACTAAACCCCTCTTAAAGGGGATGTGTGTGTGTGCAAGAGCTATTAGTGCTCTAGCTAGCAGGCAAACACACCAGAAGGGCTGAGCTGAAGTGGGCATCATGCTCACTAGCAGTTGCCTTTATAATGATGAGCTCGCAGCCAGTGTACGATTACAACTCTTGCTTTGTTTTGGGGTAGCATGAGGGCTATAGGGATAAAAATTTCACAACATGGACAAGATGTCGACGAGAGTAGAAGGGGTTGACAACTAGCCGCATAGTGCAAGTCTCCAACTACGAGTATCTCTATCTAACAACCTTAGATACCTTGCACAATTTTAAGTGTCTTACACGCCAACTAGCAGATGACCAGCAAGGGCAATGTCGGTATCCAAACTCTGCCTGGCGTTGGCCTTCCACAAAACCCTGCCTACACCCATACGTACCGAGACTTCTCATCCACGCGCACCTCTGCAACCCAATACAAGGACATGTTTAACAACGCCGAACCCCCGACATCAACACCCTGGATTTCGGAGCAAACGCTCTCCTACTCTAGCCCTGAGGCATGTCCCTTTCTTGCTCTGCCTGCCACCTGCCTGTACGTCGCTTCTCTATTGCCAGCTGGACCTCTGCTATAACCTAGGAGTTTGTTCTTTGACGCCAGCTGATTCTCATAGTGAGCATCTCTGCGTTTGTCATCACCAGCCCCCTTGTCCCTCACTAGGGCCTCCATTTGAGCCGGATCAGAAGTACCTACTAGCATACACTATCAGCCACTAGCAGCCACTAACTAGATCCGTGAAAAATAAACGGTTGTGTGAAAATACACACGTGCTCTGTTACAGCCTTGGTTGTACGCAACACCCACAGCGCATGTCAGCTAGGCCTTGGCTAGGCATTTTGTCATCACCAGCCACTCAGGCACCCACTCACAAGCGCCCTGCAAGTAAGCACCTAATCACAACGCCAAAACGCTGCCCCACTGCTATGGAAGTGCCAAGGTTTTGCCATAGCAGCGCCCATGACCATGATACACCGGCTGTTCCCCTAGGTGACAGCAAGGACATGCTGCCCCTGCGCAGGAGTATGCTGGGCGAGTGGCAGCCTGCACCGTGGTGCACACAGGCGGCAACACCAGCATGGCGCACACCTCCCACCACACCTTTGAGCGCCCCAAGTTCCCCCCTGGCACCGTGAACCTGGGCAACTACACCCTGTCCCGCTACCTTCCGACACAGGACCCCGCACTGGAGGAGCTGCAGCAGGTACTGGGGCGGGGGGAGGGGTTTTGGGTGCATGGCAAGGCTGCCCCAGGGAGGTGACCAGGCTGTCAAGGTGACCAGGCTCGCCGCTGGAGTGTGGGGTAGACATGACCATGTGTGCCCTGGCTGCCTCTGTGACTCAAAGCAACCTAGTTACGCCACAGGTCTGGGGGTGCAGCCCCACCCCACCACTGTAGGACCTTTGAAGCCCCCATGCTACCTGCCTCCTCACAAGTCCTCCCCTACCCAATTGCCCTGAGCGCTGCAGTCTGCCTGGTGGTCCAGCCCAGCCCTGGGGGTCCAGCTCAACACAGCCCAGCCCAGCCCTGGTGTGAGACAGCCCAGCCCTGGTGTGAGACAGCCCAGCCCTGGTGTGAGACAGCCCAGCCCTGGTGTGAGACAGCCCAGCCCTGGTGTGAGACTGCCCTGGTGGTCTACCAGTCATGGCTGGGCTGTCTCACAGCGGCGTGTGCCCCAGGCCTGCCAGCACCACACCAGTGGGCACCGCTCGCTCACTGCCCACACCGGTGTGCTACATGACCAGCCCTGCATTGCACCAGTCATGGCTGGGCAGGCTACTCGGCAGCTTTTGTGGGATTGGCTGGCGGGGGCTGGCAGTGTGTGTGACCCGTCACTCTCTCCACTCTTCCTATGCTGCTTGCTTTGCCGGGGCCCAGACCTGTGATGTCTGTCAAGTGTTAACGTATCTGCACCATCAGGCAACAAATAAGACGCAAGCAGGCAGCCCTGCAGGCCGGGGCCCAGCTGCCCCTCCGTTTCCCCCTCATGCGCCGCCTAGCCCTGGTCACTGCACAACACCTGCGCTGGCGCACTAGGGCTGCTGTCAGTCACTGCAGCTTCACTGTTGGGGGGCCGGCATGACAAAGGCCCTGGCCACTGGCACACCGGCCACCCTGGCCGCTGGCCAACACTGTCACCCTGGGTGGCCTGGCATCAGTTAGCATGCAGCCCGTGCAGATCGAAAGTGTGACATGTTAGCTTCCAATAGCCTAATCCACCTACTAACCTTGCAACAAGCCAACAGCGCCAGCCAGCCAGGGCAGCGCCAGCCAGCCAGGACAGTGATAGCCAGCCAGGGCAGCGTGAGGCCAACACACCTCCTCCTGAGCACAAGCAGCTGTGCAGCCGGTGCAGCCGTATCACAAAGCCTGGTCGCTGCACCCGCTGCAGCTGTCCTGTCCACTTCCCTCGAGCTCAGGGCCCAGGGACCGCACCACCTCCTCGGCTGACTTGCACGCCACCGTGCTCATGACAACCCCCTCTCACCCGCACAGGCTGACCGGCAGCACTTGGGCACAAGAACTACGGCGAAGCAGGCGGCAGCGCTTGCTCCCAACCCTGATCCTGGGCTGCCAGCACTACGCTCCTGGCTGCATGGCGTGGCTAGCTGTGCCCTGAACACTGGCAAGCCATGACAGTGAGCCAGACATGAGCCAGCAGCCAGCCCACTGACAAGGCAGGCTTGACGCCGCGTGTGATGTATCAGCAGTTCCAAACAGCCACTCCCAGGCGGACGAGCCAGCAGCAGCCAGCTGAGTCACTTGGGGCATCTGCTGTGCCCTCTTCTTGTCTCAGTGCTCACTGCCAGCGCCCTCGGGCTAGACACCACCACCTCCCAGCCCTGCGTCTGTACACCTCCTTGGTTATGGTTGGTGGTTTGGGATTGGTGACTTTCTTCTTGACGCAGGGTATGGGCATGCTGCACGCCGTGGCCTTAGAATTGAGATGCATTGTTGCATGGCATTTGTACATGCAGGTGTGTCATGAGGTGCTGCCGCACATGGACCAAGTCCTGCAGGCCTGCAGCCAGTACCACCTGCACTGCCCTCAGGTGTGAACGGCAGTTGCAGAAGTGTGACCATGCTGCCACGCCTCTATGGTCATTTGCTCAGCCTTTGAATAATCTGTGTTACATGTGCTTACCCTCCATTTGTCAACCTGACCAGCAAGCCTGGTGCACATGCTGGGCATTGAACCCCTTGCCTATTTGGGCAACTACTTGGCCACGATCAAACAGTTTATTCAGCCTGCATCCAGCTCAGGCCTCATGGGTTGGGCTAGATGGGATTGGGACAGATGGGATTGAGATGGGATTTGGACGCCTGTACCTGTTCAAGCCATATTTTCTCATGCAGCCTCCCGCGCACCAGACAGGGAGTACTGCAAACACTCTTACACAACTCAACTCAACATGCCTGGCCCTGATTCGCCTGCCTGGTACATGACCCTGATCTGCCTGACCTTGACCTGCCCGGCCCTGATTTGCCAAGCATACCAAGCAAACACCCGCACACATCTCATTGTGGTACGCCTGACCCGGGACTGACTGACTGACTGACTGACTGGCCCTGCAGGATGGTTGGGTGACCACCGCTGGCTTTGTGGTGTCGGCCCACAAGGCAGGCCTGCACCTGTCACGCGCTCAGCTGCTGGCACTGGAGCGGGCGGTGCCTAAGGACACCCTAGGCCGCATCAACTACTACAACATTGCACACGTGAGCGAGGGCGCAGGGCGCTCTCAGGGAAGGGGAGGCGGCATGTTGTCGGGGAGGGTCCGGGGCTGGTGGGCCTGATCCGGGGCGACTATGTGCTCTGAGAGACATGTTGGTGGGTGTGCGCAGTATGTAACTTCAGTAACTTCAGCTAGCTTGCTTGCCTGCCTGCCTGCCTGCCTGCAGTTAGTGAAGAGCTTGGCGGGGGATGCAGCCCAGCCTGCCCCAGGGCCTGCCTGAAGCAAGCAAGCTGGCAGCAACAGCCTGCCACCTGGCCACTGAGCCTCAAGCCCGTGGTAGCCGCAGGCAAATCCTACACCACCTCGCTTGGCATTGAGCGACCCCTGACCAGCAGTTGCAAGATCAGAGTAGCCATTACCATGGCGGGTACCATGACGGCCTGCACGCAACCTTTTGCTCCTACCATCACCGTCAGCCCCCTTGTCCCTCACTAGGGCCTCCATTTGAGTCGGATCAGAAGTACCTACTAGCAACCACTAGCACCCACTAGCAGCCACTAACTAGATCCGGCTCAAACAGTGTTATTGGGCTGTGTGGAGTAAACCCAGTGCACATGGCACATGAGCCCGCCTACCACCTACACTATTGCCTGACCCGAGGGCTATGATGTAGAGTTGGCATGACAAGACATGCACTAATTGTAAGCTGATGACAGATCAAAGTGGGGGGGGCACACATTACTGTGCCACAGCAGGCTGCTGCTGCTGCTCCTGGGCCTTGGGGGGCTTGTCTCGCAGCCGCTTGTAGCCCAGGCCAGGGTACTCCTTGCCCTTGGCTGGCAGAGCTCCCTGCTCTGGCCAGAAGCACAGCTCCAGCGGCCGCCACCTGCTCTCCCCAATCCGCTGCATGTTCAATGCTGCATTGCAGTCCCTGTCCAGCCACCTGCCTGGCTGTGGGGCTGGCTTGGCTTTGGCAGCCTTGCCCTTGCCCTTGCCCTTGGTGGGCTCGGCTGCCCCTGGCTCAGCCTTGGTGCGCTTGCTGCGCTTGGCTGGCTGGGGTGTGCTGGGCCCTGGCTCTGAGGCTGCTGGCTGTGTGGCTGCCTGGCCGCTGCGTGGGGCCTGTGGGGGCCTGCGGGGGGCCACTACCGGGCACCACACCAGGCCCCGCACTGGCTGGCCACGATCCTGGCTCCAGGCTGGCCGCACCAGGCGCGGTTCCACCTGCCCTGCTGTGGGCTTCCAGCCTGCGGGTCTTGTGGCACTGGGTGTGTTCAGCTCCACCTCACAGGGCTGCTTGCCATTCACTGCTGAGCTGACCCGGCTGGTGCGGTGCTCATCCACGAGCACCACCCTGCCCCCATCCTGGTCTTTGCCCCTGGGCCTGCACACCACCTTGCGGCAGGCACGCAGCACCACGTCAGCACCCCAACCACCCCTGGTGCTTGTTGGCCTCCTCTATCAGGTCCGCCACATGGCCCTTGTCCAGGGTGGCGGCCTTCAGCTCCGAGCTGTGGGCGTTGATGCCATACCCACACGCCATCCTGATGAACAGCTACGCCTCCTCCCCGCTCCAGCCTAGCTTGGCCCTGGCTGCCTTGGCGTACAGCTTGACAATGCGCTCTGCAGGGCAGGGCAGGTCAGGTCAGGTATAAGGTCAGGTCTAGGTCAGGTCAGGTCAGGTATAAGGTCAGGTCTAGGTCAGGTCAGGTATAAGGTCAGGTCAGGTATAAGGTCAGGTATAAGGTCAGGTCCAGGTCCAGGTCCAGGTCTAGTGACTTGCCTGGGTTGGAGTAGTGCTGCTGCATGGCCACCGCCAGCTGCATGGAGTGTGCGTCGATGGTGTTGGCGTCACCCGCCAGGTAGATGCTGCCTAGCTCTTGCAGCTTGGCCACAAGCGCCTGGTTGCTGGGGTCCTCAAAGGCTGGCATGAGCATGGGGTGGCGGTTGCGCACATGGCGCCGCTGCAGCTGGTTGTAGCATGTCTTGAAGTTTGGGTTGGCGAAGAACTTGCAGAAGTCCTTGAGCTGCCTGAGCATCAGGGGGTCCTCGCAGTCAAGGGGCAAGGGAGGGCCAGTGGGTGCTGCGGGTGCCATGGCGGGTGCAAGTGCTGCCAGGCGGGCGCTGCAGCGCCTTTGGGGGGGTTGCGTGACTGGCTCTGGTTCTGACTCCGAGTCAGACTGTGGCTCTGGCTCTGAGCCACAGTCTGACTCGGAGTCAGAGTCGGTGTCACACTCCATGCTGGCAGGCTGGGCAGGGGCCCGTGGGGGGAGTGGGGGTATGGGGGGAGCATCAGGGGGGTGGGGAGGCTGCACGGCTGGAGGCTGAGGGGGGCTGGGGGAGCCGGGGGTAGGGTAGCCCACCAGGCAGGTGAGAAAAATGCGCAATACAAACAAGGAAGCGATGAAGCGGAGCTGAGAGTGGATCTCAGCCCGCAGCCGGAGGTGCTCCCTCAGCTTGCGCCTGGTCTTCTTGCAGCCGCGCAGCACTGCGCCCTCGGGGACCTTGATGACCTGCAGCCAAGCGAGGTTGCCATTTTGACAGGCCAAGGCACAAGGCGGGGTCAACACAAACAGTGCGGGGACACATAAGGCGGACCCACACCTGACGTCGACGCGTGGTCCAGCCATCTCGACGATCCTGTCGTTGCTTGCCTTGGGCGGAACGAGACACTGCGATGGAACCAATAGGAGCGACGGGTTATCTCACAGCGCGTAACTCACGTCTAGGGCTCACGTCACGGCTGGGGACACGAACCTTTATGTTTCTTGTCGCTACCCTTCCGCTTCTTCTTAGCCATCACGCGATGCGCAGTGCGACGGGCGGTGGCCTTTTCTATCAATTTGGGTTTCCCGTGAAAAATACACGATTGTGTGGAAATACACACGTGCTCTGTTACAGCCTTGGTTGTACGCAACACCCACGGCGCATGTCAGCTAGGCCTTAGAGTCAGATAGTCAAGGCAGACCCGGGCAAGATGAGCAGCCATGACAGGTACCATGACGGCCCGCACCGTCAGCCCAAGAGCTGAGCCAGCGAAGATTGGTCTGACACCTGATTATCTAGGTAGGTTTAGGTATGCTGTTTTGCAAGGCTGTTTGGTGGGGCTGAAGCTGTGAAGCTGTCAACTCCATGGTCAGGGACCAGGACGTACCACTAGGCATGGGGTGTGTTGTCATCAGGGGTGCACCAAGGACGCTACAGTCAGGGAATGGAACGTGTGGCCAGGGATGGGGTTGGTGATCATCAAGGGTGCGAGGACAGAGAACATGCTGCTCCTTGTTGGACGGAAGAGTTGTTTCTGGTCGCCAGGTTGGCTTGGAGTAGATAGAGCACCGATGTGGCACAAAAGCAAGGGCCGTCTTGCACACCACTAGCTGTCACCCTTCATGATCATGAGCTGTCACCCTCCAGGTGTGACCTGTCTTGCACCCCAAGTCACCAGTCTAGTGCCCTGGCCGACACAACGAATATAAACTATGATGACAGCAACGTTTACACAACAATTTGAACAACTCTCCTGGCCAGGATCGGGGAAGACTGGTGACCTTTCGTCATTCCCTTGACCGACCATATCAACTCCAACGCCCCAACGTGCAATGACTGATCGTTCTCGCAACACTCGGTGGCACAAAATTGTCGCTAAACTGACAAAGCCGTCGACCCAGCATGCGCAATGACAACGTCCACCTTCCATCAGGCAGGCATGCCCACACTACATTCCCGCACACGCACTGTCATATGCAAACTGCGTCGTCCTGATGCTTACCCTGCTCCGCGTTCAACCTCAAGGTGCAAGCTGCATTGCTGTACCTCTTGCACTGCTGCAACATGCAGCACGCCCAATGTGCGCACAAGCCCGCACGGCGCTGCGAGAAGCGCTGACCACATCATGCGCCCTGCGCGGCGTCGGGTACAACGAAGGAGCGCGCAATGCTACGTAGATCGCTCTCATGCTTGCGCCACTGGCGGCTGCTCGCCGCGACGGATAGAATGAACATGCGGTTGCCGGTCGCCGTGGCGGTTACCAGACGGAACGGCTTCACGGCCCTGCACAGGCTCACTCACATCCATCATCACATCATCTTCCGTGTAATAAGCATCGGAGTCGGACTTGACAACCCCACCATTCTACATGTGCCATCTGCATGACATTGCTAGGTGCCAGGCCTCTCCAGAGCCTCCCCACAACACGGCAGTTGACCCACACGCACTGCGTGCTCTAATGCATGTGTCAAACGCAGCTGATCTGCTGCACCCACCCACGAGCATTGCTGTCATGATCAGCTGTTGAGCTCTGCTGGCCACCTCCACCACCCCTGCTGCCCAGGCCATGCTGCCAGGCACTGTGGGGCTCACCACTGATAGTAGCTGAGGCCATCCTTCTCAGTGACCTCTGTCTCCAAGATGTCCTCATCTTCCACAGGCTTCCCAAACTACACGTGTCACACCCACACATTGAGGGACGTTATGATGACTTGGACTTGACGGAAGGTTGGTACCCCCTCTGCTGTATGCATGCAACTGTGATATGCAGCTGCTGGGTCATGCCTGCATCAGTAACACACGACTGCACCACACCCTGTTCCCGGCCTCCCTGCCTGATGCCTGCTGCGGCTTGCTTAGCTGCTGCCAGCTTCCCAGCAGCTGGAGAACAGCTCACCAGCTCCGGAGCAAAGCCCTTGATGATCTTCTCAGGGGTGCCCAGCTGCTCGATTGTCACCTGCACCGCACACACACCCAACACAGTTGCACTGAGGCGGAACAGGGGCAGGAGGGGCGCAGGCGTGAAGAGGGGAGGGTGTGGGGCAAGGGGCAGGGCAAGGACAGGGGAAAGGAGCAGGGACAGGATAGAGGCTCGAGCAAGAGGAGTAAGAGGGCTTGGGGCAAGGGTAGGGCAGGGCGCGGAGGATGACCTGGCATGCTGAGCTGGAGTGGCTGGTGCGGTGAAGCAGCGAGGGGCGAGGGGCCTAGGCTGAGAAGGCAGGGGTCTTGAGCAGCATGAGTCAGGGGGCTGGGCCGGAGGGGTGAGGGGGGCTGAGCAGCCAGGGGCAGCGGGGCTGGGTGCACCTTTGCATTGAAGCCGATGTCAGCGAAGCGCATGACAGGGGCCACCACCACTGTCACCTCGCCCTGCTCCCGGCTGCTGTACCTCAGGTCGATCTGCAGCCAGGGGCGAGAGGGGGACACCAGTGTTTTTTTTTTCAAAACAGACAAGCTGATGCTGGTCACGAAGGGTCCAGGACCATCACATGGCTGGTTACGCAGTTGGTCCCGACTGGTAACGAAAAACAAGTATCGCAGCATTTTCTTATACCAGAAATTGTTTGTACATAAATACTATACCGTACTCTCCCTTTTGATTCGCGTCCGCGAATCGTTTTTTTGGCCTCGCGAAATCGCGAACGAGTAAACAATTCGATTTTTGGCCGAATCGCGAAGTGGTCAAACAATTATTTGACCTGCGTGAATGGTGCTGCGATGGACCGCTTCGTGGTCCGTGGCATCAGTGCTGACGACGCAGCCGAAAATCTGCTACGCCAGGTTGACCAACACATAGATGGCCCTTGCACAGTGGCTGTGACTTGGTGATCGGGTGGCTTGACTTGGTGACTTGTGCAGAAAGTGTCCACGGAGGATTGACCTGTCATGCAAGGAATGGCTGTCTTAAATATTTATAAGCACACCCACGTTGTCAAAGTTGTGTTTTGCTGCAACTTTTGCATCGGGAAAAAGTAAACAATGTTTTTTTTGGATCGGGAAAGAGTATTTAATTATAGTTTTCGAGGCCTCGCGAATCAAAAGGGAGAGTACGGTACACAAAAAGACATTTTTTGGTTACGATCGTTACGTATTACGCAAAAAAAATCACTGGTGGACACTCCACCCCTCTCTACTGGCCCTGCCTGCCCTTGAGACTGACTGGCCCCTGACAGCGCCTCTGTGGCCTCCTCTACTCCCTACCGCTCCCTGCCATCACTGCCCCTGGCCCCCAGACTACTCCTGCTACTCCTGCTGCTGCCAGTGCTCCTGCTGCTACCCTGCTACTCCTGCTGCTGCCGGTGCCACCTGTCCTGGTGACTGGGGGCTGGGAGGAGGAGGTGGTGGGGAGGGGAGTATGGGGAGAGGGGCTGGGGCTGGGGAGGGTGCTGCTGGCGCGGGCAAAGGTGGGGTGGAGGGGCAGCGGCACCTACCTCAGTACCCCCCAGGTCAGCAATGGACACCGGCACCTCTCCCCAGCCCCCTGGCACCTTGAACGCGTATCTGCATGCAAGCATGGAAGGCATCACATGCTAGCTTGGGCCTGTATAGATGATTAGGGTTGGCCAGATCCGTATGTGGCGGCTAGAAAGACGGTATATACATACGTATTTACTGTATTCGTAGTTCCGTAGGGTCTTCCGTAGGGGCAGGGCCTGTATAGATGATGGATGAAGTGGGGTTATGGAAGGGGTGGGGCAGGATGGGGTGGGGTAGGCAGGCAGGTAGGCAGGTTGGGGTGGGGTGGGATGGGGTGGGTGGGTGGGTGGAGGGAGGAAGGGTGGGGGGGCGGGGGGAGGGGGTTGCTCACACCTGGGAATCTCTGACCAGCCCACGCCATGGCCTCCAGACTTGCCGGCTGGGCGCTGATACTGGTAGAACCCATCTTCATCCGCTGTGTTGGACAACCCTGCATGTCATCCCGGCTTGTTTGGCTAGAGGCTAGACTGGAACCTGATGCATGTAATGAGGAGCGGGCTGGCAAGGAAGCAGAGCCTTGCGGTGGGGTTTCCAGGTGGGTTGAGGTGCAGCACTCTAGGGGCCTTCACTCTAGGGACCAGTGCACCAGTGCCTGATGCTGTTGGCCTGGCCCTGCTTGCTGCTGCTGCGCAGGCCTGGACTGAGGTGCAATAATTGCAAGAGATGCGGCCTCAGAAGTGCAGGGGCCAGGGATCGTCAGATGTGTGGCTCGGCCTGCTCCCTGGTTCGATGCCACCAACCTGGAATTCGCCCGGCTGTCAAGCCTTGGATTGCATGCGACGGCAATGGCGCAGCGGCCAAAGCCACTGGAGTCGCCAGGAGAGCCAGAATATCTCGTCGCTTTGCGAAGCTGCTGGGCGCCGGGCATTCGTGGGCCTGACTAGTCGATGCCGTGCATCTGCACACACTAGAGACTCGCAACTGCTGTGACTCGAATCCTCCGCTCCCTGCTAACCTCAGAGAGCGATGTTGTTGCGCGAGTGTCATCTTTATTCTTATCGCAAATGCAAGCTGCTAGTACAAGGGAGCGAGTCTTAAACAGGTTAACATTAGAAAAGTGTATGACATGCAAGGGAACGGTTCGTACGGTGCAGCAGAGCGTTGCCGCCAACTAGAAAAACAATCTAACACATTCAAGTAGCCAAGGCTGCATCACTGGTGAGCCTGTTTCCTTTTAGTAGTCCATTAACGAGCCCTTTGGCCCTGTACCAATGATTCCAAAGCCATCCCCCACCCATGACAGGGCCACCGCACCCTGTGCTTGTACTGCTTTGTGTGGTGTGTGTCAAGTTTGTCCTTTGCCCACGCCAGCCAGGTGCCTCAAACGCTGGACGGGGCGTCCAAACATGGCTGCTTGTACAACGGGCCCTGCCCTCCCAACATCCTGCCTCGTTCCGCAATGGCGGCCACCTGCAGCATGGTGCCACATGTGCCACCCCAGTGCTTGTGCAGGACAGCTTAGCAGGGCGTCCGCAGTAACGACAGCGGCAGCAGCAGAGGTTGCGGCGGCAGGGGCAGCAGCAGCAGCGATCATGTCGGGGAGGTTAGGGTGAGCCACCCTGGCCAAAACGTTTAAACCTCCGTCAAAGAGAGCTGGGCTGACATGCACCCACCGAGTGATCCTCCTCGTCCTCAAAATAGTCATCGTCGTCGTAGTATTCAAAATCATAGTCCTGCAGGGTTCTCAAGTTAGGGCTGACATGAGTGATCAGCACATGTGTCGACGTGGGTCACGCAATTGAGACGATGATGATGGGACAAACAATGATGACGACATGTGAATGATGCTGCCTCTGCTGTTTATGCTGCGCCTCCTACTCTTGCCAATAATTTTGCTCTAACGTGCCAATGATGGATGCTGCTGATGGCATGAGGGAGGAGCAGCAGCAGGTGCTCATGGCAATCACCTCGGCGTCCCTGAGCAGCAACATGTCCTGCATTTGGCTCAGGGGCAAGCGCAGCTTCACGCGCTCACCGTTGGCTTTTTGGGTGGCCACCTGCATCAGCGGTGGTACACATTATGCCTCTTTTGTGTTACGCGTTTTGTTTCAGTGGTGTTGTTTGTTATTGACCAGTGGTAATGACCGTACTTGTTTAGTACACGATGCAATCTTCCATGCACAACACAGGCCAAACCAGCTGGAACAGGCAGTTCCATGTTGCATGTTGCATGTGCTTCGTCATGCGCCGGTGAGCACCATGGATCGCCAGGCATGAAAGAATGTGAGCGGGGTCGACAGCGCTGGGTCCCTGGGAGCCGTTGCCACAGCACTGTGTGCTTCACTGAACGCAGCTCAGCCATACCGGGTATCCACCAGGGCGATTTCCCCCGCAGCTAAGAATTCATATTTACTCACATCAGCTCATACTAGCTCCCGTTCGCGGGCCGCCGCTGTAGCTAATTTTAGCTCGTACATGAGCAGTTTGGCCCAGAGCTTTGATTAGCGGACACGCCCTAGTGTTCACGTGGCTGCTCACAACCCCTGGCACCACAGCCTAAGGTAGTAGTGGGCCGGACGCAGCTCAGGCAGGCTGCATGTGAGGCCGCCTTCAACCCTGGCAACACAGTCCAACCCCGGGCATCGCCCCTACCTGCCCAGCCTATCCAGGCACCTTTGATTCTCTGGCCCCACCCCCAGCCCTCCTGCTCTCCCTTCGCCCCTGCCCCCTGCCTTGCCCTCGTGTGCAGGACCCACAAGCAAAGGAGGACTGACTCGATGCCTTGCAGCAGGTGCAGCGCATTGAAAGAGTGAGGGGAATGAAGCAGGTGTCAAGACAGCACTATGGCCGGGTGAGGGGGTGGGCGGTGTTCCTGGGCTGCCCTAGCTAGGCTTTCCTAGGCTGCCCTAGGCTGCCTTAGCGTCAGGGTGGCTGGGGGGCCAGGGCAGCGAGGGAGGACTTTCGCAAGGTGGTGGAGCAGCCTGGCAGGCCCATCACGGTTGCCAGGTGGTGGTTATGGAGCAGTTCCACACCTCAACTGTGCATGGGTCCCAGCCCTGTGAGCTGCACCTGTCACAGGACCAGCCAAGGCCAGCAGACTAGGTGCCCCCAGCAGGTCAGGTGATCCAGTGGCTGCTGTGCCCAGCCTGGAGCCAGTAGCATGGCAAGCCGGTGCGGGGCCGGATGTGGTGCCATGAGGTGCCGCCTCAACCCCTCACCCTGCCCAGGCCCAGGCCCCTGCCCCTGCCCAGGCCCTTCCCCCTGCCCAGGCCCTCCCCCCTGCCCAGGACCCTGCCCAGGCCCTCCCCCCTGCCCAGGACCCTGCCCAGGCCCTTCCCCCTGCCCAGGACCCTGACCAGGCCCTTCCCCCTGCCCAGGACCCTGACCAGGCCCTTCCCCCTGCCCAGGACCCTGACCAGGCCCTTCCCCCTGCCCAGGACCCTGACCAGCCCCGCTTCGCTGCACCTGGCCCAGTGCCTCCACCCCAGGGCCCCCCATGGAGCAGGTGGTTGGACCAGGACACCAACCCCTGCCTTAACTTCCAGCGCATTGCAAGAGATTGGAGTGCCCCCTTGCAATGTGCAGTTGCACATTAGGGAGGGCGGGCAGCGCCCCTTGAATTGGGCATCTGGATGGGCCATGAGGCGTAGCCCCTCCCTGGCAAGGAGAACCAGCAGGGCTTCCAGCTGGCCAACGACCGGCTGCTCAAAGCCAGGCAGCGGCTGCACCGGGCTGCAGAGTACTGGCGCAAGGATGGCTGGGCACGCAAGCAGCCATAGGAGCTGTTGGCTCTGAGCAAGATGTTAGCCTTGCAATAATCAAGCTGCTAGTTTTGATGACTATCCCAGTTGGTCGTCAGCCAAGGTCAGGTGACAGAACGTGCCACCAGGGTTGGAGTTTGTTGTCATCATGGAGGGTGCGACCGGTGACGCTAAAGTCATGAAGGCTGAAGCTGAGGGAGACTACCCTCAAACAACACCCTGCTCCTCATTGAGGGGAAGGGCAGGGGAGCGGAACACCCACTACACCTAGCTGTCATCCTCCAGGTGTGACCATCCTGGTGGACAAGGTTACAGGACCACACCATAAGATACATGCAGGGCTAGTGGGAGGGTAGCAAGGGCATGCCCCAAGGGCATGCTCTCCCCCCCTAACTGCACGCCCAACGTTGAGGGCGTACTATTGTTTACCGTAGTGATACGCCCTGTTGGTGATTTCACCAAATCAATTTGTCACCAAATTGTATCACCTATTGTTTGAGCATGGATTTTGAGTGAAAACTCGTTGAGCATGAGATGTTTTTCGTCACCAAATTGTATCACCTTATCTTTGAGCATGGAACTTGGGTTTTCACCAAATCAGCGTATCAATAACAAGGCGTATCACTACAGTATTTGTTCTTTTCTTTTCTTTTATTTATTGTTTCTTACTTCCTTTTTAAGCATGCCAGGGCTCAGGCTAGAGTGAGGCAGGTGGTGGGAGGGGTGTGTTGTCATGCAGCTGTGAGGGCCATCACCTGCAGCTCCAGTTCAGCCAGGTTGGCCCAGCCATTGGATTGGGCTAAGGCTGCAAGGCTCTGGTTCTTGATCTTCAGCAGTGTGGGCAGGTCCAGGCCCGACCTGGAAGCAAGCAGCACTCAGGCGCGGCGTCGTCGTCGGCATCGGGCCTTCCGTGGTACTGCGAGGCGGGAATGCTGCGCTGCCTAAAGGTGAATGTCAGGTCCGAGCCAAGCCTGTGTCTGCGTGTCTGCATCGCCTCATGTTGCAATGACAACCACACAGGCATCAGGGGTAGCAGGCATCAGGGGTGGCAGGCAGCAGGGGTGGCAGGCAGCAGGGGTGGCAGGCAGCAGGGGTGGCAGGCAGCAGGGGTGGCAGGCAGCAGGGGTGGCAGGCAGCAGGGGTGGCAGGCAGCAGGGGTGGCAGGCAGCAGGGGTGGCAGGCAGCAGGGGTGGCAGGCAGCAGGGGTGGCAGGCAGCAGGGGTGGCAGGCAGCAGGGCCCGCAGGCCTAGTGTGGCAAGCGCCTCCCAGTGAGATTGGCTGTTGGAGTTTGCCTGGCAGCTGCTGGCCGTGTAGGCGCTCCGGCACTGCAGCGCCTGCACTGCTAACACTGATGCGGGACGGGCAGCCCCACCAGGGGGGGTAGGGGTAGGGTAAGGGTTAGGATCAGTGTTGGGAGTAGGGCAAGGGGTGTGTTGTAGGGTCAGGGGGGGTCAACCCGCACAGGGGCCCTGAGGGAAGAGAGGGTCCAGGCAAGGGCCTGGCACTGCTCCCTTGGTGATATTTGCTGGAGGACTCCCTGCTGCAGCCTAGCAGCAGCAGGTGGTGCCACAGCGCTGTGTGCTAAATCTGAGCTGCTGTGAGCGCCCACCGCAAACTCCTGACCTTGTTGGCAGGGAACACCACGCGTGTATGCAGCAAGAGAAGAAAGCAGGATGATCAGCACATCAGCAAAACAAAAATAGAAATGGAAATTTCAGCTATAATAATGACAATATATACATACGATGACATAATATATACATACGATAACTGCACGGTACATACATACGATACGGTTCCATAAGGAAAGAAACGGCAACTATAAATACGGTTTTATAAGAAAAGAATCAAAAGGGACTAACACTGCCCTTAGCAGCAGGCACGCGCTGGGATGTGAGGGAGGAGGCAAGACACTAAAGGGCCCCCCCCCCGCTATCCCTTTTTCCCGGTGCACCTCCCAAGCCCTAGCAGCACCTCCTAGGCCCTAGCAGCAACGGTTTGCTGTGCTGTGCTGCTGTGCTGTGTGTCATGCTGGCATCAGCTTGCCTGCGTCAGCGACCCCAGTGCTGATGACAACACCAGCTGCAACCCCCTGGCCTTGCTTGCACCAGGGACACAGGCCCCCGACCACCCTCCCACCAGGGGCACCCGAGCATTGCCCCACCAAGGACTCACCTGTCGGACACCAGGATCATCTGCAGCCTGTTGCGCACAGCGCCCGCCGGGCTAACTGGCAGGTTGGCAGGCGGTGCGGGGAAGAAGACGTCCCAGGCCAGCCGGCATTTGCACACAAAGTCACTCCAGAAGGCGGGGCCCACAGGGGCTGGCTGGGCGGGGGGGGTGCGGAAGCTGGTGACCAGGCTGACCTCTGGGGCCCTGAGGGCCGGGGGGGGCGGGGGGCCTGTCCAGGGTGTCCAGGGTGCACAAGGGGCGGGGAGCAGGGTATGGCTGGCGTAGGCATACTTGGCTGGCAGGGCAAAATCACAGGGCAGGGGAGCAGGGCAGGACAATCACAGGGCAGGGCAAAATCACAGGGCAGGGGAGCATGGCTGACCTAGGCATGGGCAGGGCGAAAGTGCCCTTTGGCCTGGGCTACAAGCGGCTGCGAGACAAGCCACCAAAGGCCCAACAGCAGCCTACTGAGGCACAGTAATGTGGTGCCCCCCCTCCTTTTGAGCTGGTATCAGCTTACACTTAGTGCATGTTTGTCATGCCAACTCTACATGATAGACCTCTGGGTCAGGCAATAGTGTAGGTGGTAGGCGACCATGACCATGTGTATGCCATGTGTATGCCATGTGCATGGGAACTCCACACAGACAAAACACCGTTTTGTAGTGGTCCACGCTCAGTGTTCGACTGCAATGAAGGCTCTAGGTTGAGGGCCAAGGCGCTGGCATAGGCATACTTGACAGCTGGCAGGGTCAAAGCTGGTTGGCCAGGTGCGCAGCATGGCTGGCTCAGAGACAGTGGACTGGCAGGGTGGAAGCTGGGTGGCAGGTGGAGGTGCAGTAGGATGGCAAAGGGATGTTGAACAAGGATGGCAGGTTGGAGAACAAGGATGTCAGGGAGGGTGGGGGTAGACATCATGCCTCACCAGCCTCCCTCGTCAACACTGCATGCTGGCTTCCACCCCTCAGTATAGAGAGGGCGTCACACAAGTTGGTGTAATTTTCATTTCAGTTCAGATATGGCAATACAAGACTGGTGACTGCGTGATGTGTCCTGTGTCATGCAGTAATGCAAGCATGCATGCAAGCACAATGCAAGCTTGTTGCATCCACAGGCAAGTGTGACACGTCGGAGGTCACTCCACTGATAGCAGGCATGCAGTGAAGACAACGACTACATGGGGCGAACATGGGATATTGCATAATGTGGCCAAAACAGAGTGACTGCTTGTAGCTGGCAATTTGTTTCCACCGCACACGCAGTGGGTGTTTCACGCAGCCACAGCCCTGCCCCTTACCTGCATACACAACAGCTGCCCGCCCAGCTGCCGTCAGAGCAGGTGGCCCCGTGAGGTGCTGCTCCGCTGCAAACTGCTGTTGCAGCTGCTGCTCCCTGTGCTGCTGGGCCAGTCGGCCGCCACCTATCAGCAGCTCCTGGCTGGCGTGCGGGTCACTGTGCTGCTCTGCATCCTGCTGGTCATGAAGCTGGTGGCAGGGCTGACCCGTGTGCTGCACACCTGGCTGCCCAGCAGCCTGACAGCCCCGAGGGGCCTCCAGCTGTGGCACCTGCCAGCCTGCAGCCTGCTGAGCTGCCCTGCCCTCCTGGCACTGCTCCTGCTGCCCGCTGCGCTGCTGCTGCACAGGACTGTCTGATGGACCCCAGCCACCGCTGCCCTCTGACCCTGTGGCCAAACTCAGCGCCGTTGTCCCTGCACCAGCCTCCCACCCAGACCCCCCTGCCACTGCAGTGCCGTCCCAGGGCAGTGGTGTGCCGCCCCTGAGGGACTCTGGCGTGTCCTCAGGCCTGCCATGAGTGCCTGTCTCTGCCTCTGCAGCATTCGCCCACGTCACCCCCACTGCACCCGCCAGGTCCCCCCACACGGCGCCCAGCTGGTCATCCCCCGTGGTGGTCTGGTCACCTCCGCCTACTGGACCACCCACAGCTGCTGGCTCGGCTGGCCCTGCTGGCTCGGGTGCAGCCGCGGACGTCAGGGCTGCTGCTGGCTCAGCTGCTTGCTGCTTCCCAACATTTGAGGGACATGGAGAGTCGAGGGAGCGGCAAGTGGCATCACCTGCACACATTCAGGGTCAGGAGCACAGCCGGGCACCACGACTGGCTGAACCACGACTGAGTGGCTGGAGCCAGCGGCTGTGGGACTAGGTGCATGCAGCACAGCTGTGTGTGCCACACTGAAGCTGCAACAGCTTAGCTAGCAGCTCCCAGGAGTCCGGGCAGCAGTGCAGGGGCTTAGAATCCACAAGTATAGAGACATGTCGTGTACACCACAGTCAGCTTTGAGGCTACATCTATTGGTGTCGCTTACCTGACAGTGGCTGTGATGAGGAGACATCTAGAATGCTGCGCCCAAAGGGTGTGGTCTGGCAGACATGCAAGGGCTTTCTCACGATGAGGTAGTCCTGCTCAGCAAAATGTAGCGTCCTGGCAACATGAGAACGGCACATCTGTAGTAGCCCAACCACGTGACAAATCCGCGATTCACGTACCAAAGGGGGCAGCAGACTGGGTGCGGAGCTGCTGACGTGCGTAAGTCGTGCCGTGTAGCTACTTCGCGAGTTCCAAATCATGACCCAGCTCTTAGCTTTCGCTGAAATTCAGCGGCTGTCTTTACTTTGTATTCAAATCCGCAGCAGCTTATCCAGCTCTGCTGCGCGCGGCGTGCTCCGGAGCAATCTTTCCTGGCACTATGGCAGGTATGTCAGCGGGCATGGGCCACAAGCATGGCCTCACCTCCCACATCGAGTGGCCATCGAGTGCATAACTTGTAAGCCAACCGAACACCTCGCATCATTTGCACTCAAGTTGCTAACCATTTGTTGGGGCTGCCTCAGGTGACCTCACGAGCCTTGTATTACACTGATGCTGGCACTCAGCCAGGACCACACCCAGGCCAGGAACCACTACTAGCTGCGAGATCACAGAACTAGAACCACAGATCACTCCCTCACCCCTGAATGGTGCACGCCAACCTATCAGTACCAAGGACGAAGCAATAACGGCATGTATGCATGCAAACTAAACGGATAATGGCATGACTGATGGGCAAGACTGGACGGACAAGCAGGCTTCTAGGCATCGTGGAATGCAACGTATGCTTGCACAGCCCCCTTTGCTACTGTGATCAACAGTAGGGCTAGCTGGCTACCTGTGCAAGGCGCATTGAACTCGAATCATCAGGGGTAAGATGATTATCTTACTCCTGTGACGATTCTTTAGCTGAGTCCTCCCAAGATGATTCACCATTATGCCATTTCCCCGATGTTGCCCAAGACAACTCCTCTCTCGATGACTCCTCCCCCAGCCACTTCTCCGCCGCTGCATCAGAGGACTCCTCAACTGAGGACTCCTCAATGTGAGAGCGGGCAGGCAGAAGCAACGTGCTGATCATCTGAACCTTGGCCCCAGCTGGGTTGCCCAGCACATTCCACCACACCAGGTTTGGTGCCTCTGTGTCTGCTAGGGAGCCCTCCCCAATGAGGCTAGCAGTGTACCTGCACGAACAGCAAGCAGCACCAGTGCTGGTGGGGCTGGCTTACTCTGCTTTTTTGGTGGGTGGTGTCTTGCTTTAGCCTGGCACAGGGGACTGAGACCACAATTCCAAAATAGTGTGCCCAAGCCTGTATAATGCTATGACCCCACTTTTACCCCTGCTTTGCCTATTGCTTTTACCTCCACTGACTCAGCTAGTGTGTCTGCCAGGGCCCAGATCACTGCATCCCTCCACCTCTGTTTTGCTGTCTGAAGTCAGGGCCGTGACCAGGGCTGCCACCATCCCGCTTTTGACCCCTACCCCACCCTTTCCTAGCTCACCCCTGGCCAGCGACCCGCAATGTTGCACTTGGATTGTAGGTTTGCAGCACCATGCCATCAGTCCAGGTGTCGACCGTCTGACCACCAGGTATAATGTGCGCAGCGATAATCTCGTCCAGTCGCGGAGGGTTCAAGTCCACATCACTGATCACCCCGATGTCTACGAGCAGGTTGATTGCTGCATTGATGGGTACTAGGAGGGTAATGTTCGCGGTGCTGCTCGTCAACAAGTGCCTGTACTGCAGGCGGCAGACAGGGCGAGGGGGACAGTCAAAGCAGCTGGCTGAGCAGAGCAGCAGCCATGGCTCTGATGATTGTTGGTGGGTGCATGAAACGGCAGTGCGTGCATGAAGTATTGTATTGCTGGAGTGTGTAAGGTTCATGTGCACACCGGCTCCTCACCGCACTCCTGTACATGGCATGAAGGAACACGTCCGTGTAGTAGTTGTATTGGGGCAACTCTAGAGTCGCCTGGAGGCTGCGCGGCACCAGAGGCAACAGCACCTACGGCCAGACGCGTCACATGTCAGGAAACAGACTGGCACACCTCATACGCAGTCCAGGTCTGGTAGGCAGCATATTGTCGAAGCTTGCAATATGCCAAGACCTAGGGTGGGTCCTCTAAATGACCCCTGGCTGAGGTGGCTGGTGCAATGGGAGCTCACGCATACACAGTAACAAGGCTGGCTGATATTCTTACATTGGCATGCGAATGGGCACAGGGCATAGGGTGGTACACAGATGATGGTTCAGGCCAGGGCAGTACACCAGGGGTTGGGGGTTCCACTAATAGTCTTACATGTCTACTGGTAAATCTACTCTACTTACAGAGTTGAGCAAGTGGACGACACACCCGTTGGCGATCTCAATGTCAGCCAGGACCACACTGCCCTGATTGCCGATTTGATCTGTGACGTACATCTGCCCGTCGATCCTGTGCATGCACACCAGCACACAGCTTTATCCAACCCAGGCAATCATTTTACATGCATGAAGCCTATACAGCAGCATGACAGAACCCAAAGGGAAGCCTAGCTGGATCAATACGGTGTATGTTTTGGACCAGTAAGCCAATGAAGGCGACCAGTGCCACCTAACAAAGCAACTCACGAGCTGAGTGCCTTGTAGTATGTTTGGTTGCCAAGGACGATGGCCTCATTGTCAGGCAGGTCTGTTGACTTCCATTCGCCCTCAAGGATATGGTATGCCACGATGTCAACTGTTGTCACAAGGTCAGCTAAATCTAGCTGTAGGTCATCAAGGGCTACAAACGCCTGCGGACATAGACACAGGCAAGCAGGCTGTTCACCACATGCCTAACAGCTGTGAGGCCTGTGAAAAACTGGTCAACACTTTCACCATGTGGCATCTGAGTTATTGTGTCTCCTGTGCATGGCTGGCTGAGTGTCGCGCATTGCATGGTGTTGCATGGTAATCCCAACCAACACAGGAGCAGTCGTAGGAACAGCCTTCCAAGCTGTTACCTACATCGTTCGTGGGCAGGAAGAAGGTCTTGCTGGTAGTTGCCGAAAACATATCCGACAAGCCATCCTCTTCCAACAAAGCTGCCAAGCGAGTCAACTCAGACCCATATTCTTCACTAATGATGACGTCCAATGCCGTCTCGAAGGCAAGGCTGCAACCTTTGGCAGTACAACCGATGAGGTATCGTGGTCAACCAAAGCGCGGACCCAGAGCTGGCGCTGCAGCAAGGGCGATGCGGCTTGCTGCCACCTACCAGTGAGGTGTGCCAATGTGCACAGAAACAGGCCCCAGACCGCGATGCCTCTGAGCCCCCTCTGCATATTACGTTGATGCTGTGCCAGGTACACCCCGAAGCTAAGATTTCCTCAGTTCTCGAGGTTCACGCTTGATAACTGCCGACGCGTTCAGGTGTGTCAAGGATGACTATCGCTACCTTCCGAGTTCTGTGCTCTTTTTCACTCTCTTCAAAAGTTTCAAGCATGCGGTGTCTGTCAAATGTGAAAGGCTTCGTTGTGTCCGGCTCCCAGTATCTCTTCCTGCTGCGGGATGTTCGCCCCTGTGAACCATTTGCTCCTATGCACATGCCATTCTCAGTGAGGCCTAGTCGTTCCAACCGTTGGCCTACTTCCCTTCCCTGACACATGCTGACCACGTCCAATGATTGACAGGTGGGCAGGTGGCAGGAGGTTAGGCGGGTGGGGCTAAGAGCTCGTCTAATGAAGGGTACGCCTTAGTGTGTTAGTCACAGCATAACCAGACTAGGCAATGCTGGCAGATCGCACACAAGCTGTTTTTACAAGCATCACAGCCGGGCGCGAGCAGCTTGGTGCTCCTTGAACACTTCACGTAACGTCAGCTTGCTCACCTGCACACATACCATACCATCCCATCCCAAACCATCACCCTCATCATCACCATTACCGCCACCATCGCCATTGCCTCAGTGCATACAATGCACAAACACGGTGCAGCAGCCATGCACATAGGCTGTGACCCACACACAGTCATTGCAGGAAGTGTGGTTGACAGCCCCACTGCCGTACTGCAGCATGCCAGGGCATGATGTGTGCGCTGCATGGGATGCCTGATGCGCAACACTTGCATGCAGCAGGCCAGCCATGTGCGTGCTGCTGGAGTAGCAGCTTGATGGAGTGGAGGGCCATGCCGCTACGCATTGGTCATGCAGTGGGCCATGAGTGTGACCGCTTGATGCAGTGGGCCTTGAGTGTGAGGCCAGGCACTCCTCAGTGCAGGCTGCTTGCCACAAGAGCATGCTATTGCCAGGTCTTGTCATTGCCAGGTAATTGCTAGTGTTTTGGGAGGGTTGCAAAGCTGGCCTTCACACAAAAATGTACAAGGGCATCACACTGAGCTCTGATTTGTTCAATGCCCTGCTCATTGCTGCTGCTGCTGCTGCTACACACTGCTGCTGCCCTGCACACCACTGCTGCTGCTGCCGCTGCAGCCCCCCCCCAGGTGCCTTGCAGGGCAGCAGCACTGCCTGTGCGAAGTGCATGTCCGCAGCCTGCAGTCTCCACCCACCTTGCCAGTGGCGTTGTGAGGGATGCTGTCCACGAACACGATGTCATCCGGCACAGCATACCGCGCCAGCTTCTGCTCACACAGCCTGATGCAAGGCAGCAGTCAGGGCAGTGGGCACAAGGATGCCAGGCAAGAGTGTTTCATTGTAGGGAGTCTTGTGGGAGGTGTAAGAGTGTTACGGGGGGGAGGGGGAGGGGGAGGGGGAGGGGGAGGGGGAGGGGGAGGGGGAGGGGGAGGGGGAGGGGGAGGGGGAGGGGGAGGGGGAGGGGGAGGGGGAGGGGGAGGGGGAGGGGGAGGGGGAGGGGGAGGGGGAGTCACCTGTACAGCGCCATCTTGACCTGCTCCTGGCCTTCATCGCCTGACTGGAGGCTGCCCTGAGGGCAGTCAGCAGGAGGGACCCAGCTCAACCCCCTCAAGCCAGCCTGGCAGTCAGCCTGGCAGCCAGCCTGGACGCCCCCCTCCTGCCCCCTGCCAAAGCACATTGCTCGCACCCCGGCCCTACATTGCCTGCATTTTTTGAGTATGGACTGCCCTGCATTACTGGCACCTCCAGGGACCCACAGCAGGGGACCCCACAGCATCCACAGCAGGGTGCGCTGCTGGGCTAGACCAACAGGGGCTAGGGGCAACTAGGGGTTAGGGGCAGAGTCTGACTACGACGGGGACGAACGACATCCTCCGGTGAGGAGGAGGGCAGCCACAGGCGTTCCCTACATTGCTGGCAGCTCTAGAAAAACAAGACCAGACCGTCCATCCTCCAGTGAGGAGGAGGGCAGCCGGCTAGTGGTTCAAAGCTGCACTGTGTAGCTGGACGAGCAGGCATCCTGAGCTGCAGTCACGGCTGTTCCCTGTAGTGCCTGAGTCTTATGAAAATGAGTGAAGCCGCCAGCATGTGACCCAGATGACCCCAGATCACACAAATAATACAGATTACAAAAAAAGCTTTCTTCTCATTATGTTACATGTTTAAACTTCACGAGTACTGATATTAAATCGTACTCAATACAAATAACTATTTAGATGGTGTTCTAGTGGCCAGCACTCACTGGCTTGAGGGCCACCACCAGCAGGGGACGCTCGCCCCAGCGGGCACTGGGGATGGCCACCACAGCCGCCTCCGCCACCGCTGAGTGGCTCATGGCAAGGTTCTCAA
Organism: Haematococcus lacustris; assembly: GCA_030144725.1. Taxonomy (NCBI): domain Eukaryota; kingdom Viridiplantae; phylum Chlorophyta; class Chlorophyceae; order Chlamydomonadales; family Haematococcaceae; genus Haematococcus; species Haematococcus lacustris. The sequence continues at coordinate 588,158 of JASKMD010000021.1, read as the reverse complement.
TCTCTGTGGTCAGGCAGAGGCACAGGTCACACAGGCCTTAGGCAAGGAGGTCACACCGACGGGTCACTCCACCTAGCTACTCCACAGCTTCTTTGTCTGGTGGGAAGACAGTGAGGGGCCACCCCTCTCAGTGCCACCCTCCTCCCCAGGATGGCCCACTGGCCCACCAGCCCACCAGGACGAAGCCCCTTTCCATCTGCCGGCAAGGGCGTCGTCTTTCCTTCTTTCTTACCGTCACCTTGCTTGGGGCAGAGCGGGGTGGAGCGGGGCGGGACGGGGCGGTGGCTTGCAGGGAGGGCTGACCAGGCTGACATTGCAGGGTCTGGGGGGTTGGTGGTGAGGGGGGATGGGCCAGGGCCGGCGCGGTAGGCCTGGGCCATGGACCAGGGGCCTGGGGCTCACCTCATGTCCCCCATCGCGCCTCCCACAGCAGTTTGCCTGGTTCAAGCCACCCCGTTTGCCGCGTTCACTTCCCCCCTCCCCCAAAGCTTCTAAATCTCATCGTTCGGTCGTTGCTAGGGTGGTTGTTGAAATCGAGTAACTGCCCGTGTAGCCCCCCCACCTATGGCTACCACCATTAGTGTTAGGGGTTAGGGTAGGATTAGGGGTTAGGGTTGGGCGCCCCTTAGGGCATCCGCCCCTCACCTATGGAGGAGATCCACTCCCCGCCGCTCTTGATCACGTCCTTGCTGCGGTCCGTGATGGTCATGTAGCCCCAGCGGTCAATGTTGGCAACTGTGGGGGTGCAGGCAGGGGTGGGGGCGCAGGCAGAGGTGGGGGCACAGGCAGGGGTGTTGAACACGAGCGCCGTCACCAGCAGCACAGTGCCACTGCTTGCAGTGCACATTGCCACACACCAGTCAGGCCCATGGCATGCTGATGGGTTCACGTGCTGTACTGTTTGCCCGCCTGCACTCTGTCCTCCCTCCTACCCACCACCCTGTCGACCTCTTTGCCTGGCTGCCCGCCTTCCACTCTACTCGACCCCTCTTCCGTTGCCCTCTCCCCCTCCCACCAGAACCCACCATCGCCCGTGTCAAACCAGCCCTCAGCATCCACCTGCACACAGGGACGCCTGTGACCCCCTAAGGGGATGGGGGGAAGGGGGAGGGAAGAGGGGGTCGGGGTATGGGAAATGGAGGAGAGGGGAGGGTGTGTGGGATAGAGGGTAGGGGGGTGCGGGTGTCAGGGAATGGGGGGTGGAGGGTCAGAGGGGTCTGGGTGCGGAGGGCGGAGGGTGGGTGAGGGGTGTGGGGTGAGGGGTGAGGGCGGAGGGAGGAGGGGTGTGGATTGTGGGGGAGGAGGTTGGGAGATTGAGGGTCAGAGGGGTCTGGGTGCGGAGGGGCGGAGGGTGGGTGAGGGGTGTGGGGTGAGGGAGGAGGAGGAGCTCACCGCTGGCTTGCTCATCCCCAGGTACCGCTCCACCACGGCTGGGCCCCTGACTTGCAGGTGGCCCACGCTCTGCCCGTCATGGGGCACTGGCTGCAGCCGCTCAACAACAGCAGCAGGGCTGTTGAGTGGGGAGACACAGGGAACAAGGCAGGGCAGAGAGATGAGGGGAGTAAGGGGAGGAGGGGAGGAAGGGAGGAGGGGAGGAGGGGAGGAGGGGAGGAGGGGAGGAGGGGAGGAGGGGAGGAGGGGAGGAGGGGAGGAGGGGAGGAGGGGAGGAGGGGAGGAGGGGAGGAGGGGAGGAGGGGAGGAGGGGAGGAGGGGAGGAGGGGAGGAGGGGAGGAGGGGAGGAGGGGAGGAGGGGAGGAGGGGAGGAGGGGAGGAGGGGAGGAGGGGAGGAGGGGAGGAGGGGAGGAGGGGAGGAGGGGAGGAGGGGAGGAGGGGAGGTATACCCCCGGTTTACTGGCAGCCGCCACCACCTTGCTGTTGTCATCAGTGATGCGCATCTCACACAGCACATGGGGCCGGCCCTGCTTTGTCTTCAGAGCCAGCTGCGCATCCTGGCTGAGGTGCAGCAGTGGGGATTTGATCCCAGTGGCTGTGCCGATGGGAGTCAGCTCTGTCATGCCCCTACAGGACAGGAAGGGCAGCAGCAAGGGCGGGGTGCCCATAGCAGCCAAGGCATCCAAGCCAGCCAGCAAGCAGCCATAGCATTCAAGCCAGGGCCAGGGCCAGGAGCAGGGCCAGGGCCAGGGCCAGGGCCAGGGCCAGGGCCAGGGCCAGGGGCAGGGCCAGGGCCAGAGCTGGGCCCTGGGGCAGCATGCTGGGCTGCTTATGGGCCAATCTGTCGAGGTGCATGGGCTGCATGGAGCAGCATGGGGCTGCATGGAGCGGCATGGAGCTGCAGCCCTCCACAGCCACAAGTGAGCATGACACACAGCACGATGTGCCCTTGAGGCTGTGTGTGCCAGCAACGCTGACAGGTGCCATGTGCTGCTGCTGCTGCTGCTGCTGCTGCTGCTGCTGCCATGGTGGGGGTCCAGCCCTCCCGCTCTCACCACAGGTGACGGACCTCCACGCCGTACCTGCAGCCAAGCAGGCCAGCACGCCGCTGGACCCTGACAGAGTTAGTCAGGAGGGCCATTGGGCATTGGGCAGGTGGGCCAGGGGGGGCCAGCAAGCCGCTAGGGACGGATGTACCCAGGCTAGTGGGGGTGGCCGGGGGGTGAGGGTGGCCGCTGGGCAGGGTTGATCAGGGGGTGAGGGTGGCCGCTTGGCAGGGTTGATCAGGGGGTGAGGGTGGGAGCATGGGGGGTCAGGCAAGGCAGTGGGGGCCTCATGACCTGCACGGAGACCCTGCCCCTGTGGAGGCTGTGCAAGATACCTGCCATGCATCTCACACTCATACCACTAACATTACTCTCACTACTTACATAACATTGTCCAGCTGCAAAATGTGGGTGTTTGCTTGTTTGTGATGGCCAAACTTTGCCACACCATGCTCGGAAACATGTCTCCAACTGTGTGACGCCCACACATGGTGGCAGTATGGTTTACAGAAACCTTATTCAACGTGCACTCACTTCTTTTCCAGGGCCTGGATCATGGATGCTGGTGGAGCTGCCCCACCAATGACCGCCATCTTGAAGTGTGAGAATCGGAGGTTGTTGGCGTCCATGTAGTTTAGTAGGGCTAGCCACACGGTGGGGACCCCTGCATGGAGGAGGGTGCACACCGGAATGAGGTCACACACATGACCGGGCGGGCGGGCGGGCGGGCGGGCGGGCGGGCGGGCGGGCGGGCGGCGGGGTGGGTGCTGTGTCATGGGGTGCCAGGCAGTGCTGACTGGTCTCTCCCCCTCACCTAGGGAGATGGTGACCTTGTGGGTTTCCTTCAACCGGTACATGCTCTCCCCGTCCAGCCAAGGCCCTGCAGCCAGCCGACAAGCACCCACCCTACCACCCATGCACTTCCAGCAGAAATGGGCCGGTACGTCACACTTTCATACACATGCACACAATCCCTACACCCCACCCCTACCCCACCCTACCCCCCAGACCCCTCTCCCCTGGTGCCTGTCCCCCCCACCCCCCACCCCCCTCAGCACCTCTACAACCCAGGACCCCCCCTGGTGCCTCCCACCCCCTACCCCTAATCCTGCCAGACCCCCCCTGGTGCCTTCAGTCCCCCCCCCCCCTCCCCCCAATCCCTACCCCTAATCCCGCCCAGCATTTCATGCCCCCACTTGCCTGGCAGCACCAGGCGGGCGCCCACCATGGGGCCAGCGAACACCATGCCCCATGCGTTTGCATGGAACATGGGGACCACTGAGAGGCACACGCTGTCCGAGGTGAGGGGCACCGCATCGCCCTGCAGGGCCAAGGCCAAGGGGTGGTGGGGGCAGGGGCAGGGGCAGCAGAGAGGGAGGAGGGGGAGGGAGGGAGGGGACAAGGTGCACGGTGGGAAGGGCAGCAGGCGGGCGGGCGTTGACAAGAGGACACAGTTTATGCTTTGTGGGGGATATCCCTTACACCTCTCGTACCCTTGCACCCCCCACTCCACTCCATGGGGTACATGCTGCCTTTCCAACCCCTACGTACCCCCCCGTCGGGCCCCCCCGCCCCTGCGGGCCCCCCCGCCCCTGCAGGCCCCCCCCACCTGCTGTACCCCCTGCTGCCTCCCCCACACACAGCCCCCCCCCCTGGTTCCCCCCCCCACCTGCAGCAGCAGCAGGGCATGGAGCACCTGCGCCCGGTGAGAGTACAGCACGCCCTTGGGGTTGCCCGTGGTGCCACTGGCAGGGGCAGCAGCAGCAGCAGGCAGAAGCAGCACCAGCACCAGCACCAGCACCAGCAGCAGCACCAGCACCAGCAGCACCAGCAGCAGCAGCAACAGCAGGCAGAAGCAGGCAGCAGCAGCGGTGTCAGTGGCATCAGTGACATAGGTAATGGTGGCGGCGGCAGCAGCAGCAGTGCCAGTGAATGGGGTTGCCAAGCATGAGGGAGTGAACAGCAGGGGGGCGGCCCCTGCTGCCCCTACAGCCGGCTGCCATCCACGCTGCCCGCCCACCGCCCCCAGTCTGCCTGCCTGCCTGCCGCCGCCTGCCGCCCTCACCTTGTGTAGCACAGCCCGCATGCCGCCGTCTCCTCCACCTGCTTCCAGCTGAACAGGGGGCTGCCTTGGGGGCGCATGGCTGCCGCCTCCGCTGCATTGCTCAGCAGCTCCTGGCAGCAGGGCAGCCGTGCCAGGTGGCAGGGGGCATGCACAGGTGGGCATTAGGCGGATTAGGAGGGTGAGCTGAGCATGGAGGCATGGAGGCATGGAGACATGGAGGCATGGAGGCATGGAGGGCATGGAGGCATGTTTGCAAGCAGACAGCTGTCACACAGTTCCTTACACAGCCACTGGTCTTCCAGTTGGCGGAGGGGAGGGAGGGGCACCAGAGGGGCTGGGGCTCTGACTCAGCACTGTGAGGCCCTGGAACCCTGACACCCTGGTCTGGGCCTGACCCACCTCATAGCAGTACACAGGGCAGCAGGTGATGCCGTGCTGCTGGGGCATGTGCAGCCTGCAGGCAGCAGTGGGTTGATTGTTTACCTCCTTGCAGCATGAAGGAAGCCGCAATGGGCTCCTGGCCCCCTGATCACCTAATCCCCTCGCAACCCTCTCCCCCTCTCCCCCTCTCCCCCTCTCCCCCTCTCCCCCTCTCCCCCTCTCCCCCTCTCCCCCCTCTCCCCCTCTCCCCCTCTCCCCCTCTCCCCCTCTCCCCCCTCTCCCCCCTCTCCCCCTCTCCCCCTCTCCCCCTCTCCCCCTCTCCCCCTCCTCCCCCTCTTCCCCCCTCTCCCCCTCTCCCCCTCCCCCTCCGCCCCACCTATCAGTAAGAAACACCAAGCCCTTGCAGAAAGGCACCAGGGGCAACAGGCGCTGCAGCTGGGGCAAGAACGTGATGTCAGCAAGCAGCAGCTCGTCCGCCGCATGGTTCATGATGTATTGCAAGTCCTGAGGGGAGCGAGGCAGAGAGGGGGGAGGTCATGGAAAGGTGGAAGGGGGCAGAGGGAGGGGGAGGAGGAGGGGAGCAGGGCAGGCTCACAAGGGGTGGGTCAGTGGGGCAGAGGCCCAGCAGCAGGACAGGCCAGCACAGCACAGGCCAAGTACATGAGACCCCAGGTGAGCCTGCCCCAGCAGGTGGCGTCAAAGCCACCTGACACTTTGGGCCTGGTGGTGGTGGTGTGACTGAAGTGTGACGCAAGTCAAGCCATGTGAGCAAGGACTTGCCAAGGGGTGCTGAGCAAGGGGAGCAGCGCAGGGGGGAGGGGAGGGGGGGCTGCAGGGGGGCTGCGAGGGGGAGGGGGAGGGGAGGGGAGGGGAGGGGGGGCTGCAGAGCTGGCCTTGGCTTACCTTGTCTGACAGCCTGGGGTTCAGGGTGTGCACCACACCCCCCAGGCCCATGATGCCGTACCAGGTCTCCATGTGGCGCACCCCATTCCATGCCATAGTCGCGACCATGCTGCCTTCACTGCACCCCACATGCATACATGGCATGGCATGGCACATGCATGTCTAAATGTCAGCACCCCATGCACAAGGCCGTCCGGGGATTACGCAGCCAGGCTGTGATCTGATCTTATGATGAGGAGGCCCAATGGTGAGGAGAAGCGTGTTGTTGGCCATCAGGGTGATTACACAGCCAGGCTGTGCTTAGATGATCTTATGGGGAGTTTGCAGATCAGGCTGCGGCAGCAGCCACCAGACCCAGGCCTCAGTGGGTGGCCCCAGCCCCGCCGCCCCCCTAGCTTGCTGACTGTTCAAGGATAAAGAGTGACATCCAGGCACATGCAGCAGCCCAGCCTCATGGACAGCTGATGGCAGCCAGGTGGATGGCCTGCTGACTTGTATGCCCCACACCTAGGGCACATGCAAGGCAGCCTGAGGTATTAGTGGGTGGGCAGCTCTTGTGGCATTGGGGCAGGAAACAAGTGCACTGCACTGAACGGCACTGAAGGCAAGAAACAAGTGCTGGTCAGGGGGCTCAGGAACCAGGTCTAGGCAGCAGCTGGTGTCAGGTGCAGGGGCTGGTGCTGAGCGCTGTGGGAAAGGACAGGGCCATCTGTCGCAGCGTACCCCTCCTCCCTCACTGCTGCTTGCCTAATCAGGCAACAGCCTGCAGTACACAGCCGCCGCTAGCCGTCTTGCCCCACTCGCCTAATGCCCAATGCCTGGAGCGCCAGGGCGGCCAGCTGCGCCCGGTGCTTCAGGTCAGCGTAGGTGGTGATGGTGGTGATGCCCTCCACCGTCTTGGTGATGATTTCCTGCAGCTCAAGACAGCTAGGCCGGCTCCTACCGTTTGCAATTTATTTCCCCTATCCTGTTTTTTACTATTTTACTATTTTATCTGTTGCTCAAAACAGCAAGGCATGGTCATCCCGTTGTCCTGTATGTTTTCTTCCCGGGAAGAAGGGAAGGACAGCAATACTGCAGGCCCTGTCTAGAGCCCCGCCCCTTGCCCACGCAGGCAGCAGGGCAGTGAGGCAGACGGGGGGCGGGCTAGCGGGCAGGACAGCAGGCACCAGGGGGTAAGCCAGACCTATCAAGCTGGCAGGGGCTGTTGGCAGGATTATTGGCTCTCCTCTTTGCTGGGCCTTTCTTTTTGCTTGCGGGTCCTTGTGAGTCAATGAGATTCGCACCATCCAGGGCAACTCAGCTGAGTGGTGTGCATCAGTTAGCCCTGCTCCTCTCTGCTTGATGTTGCACGCCTGATAAAAAGGTGGTGGCTAGTGTCTTTCTCATTTTGTTTCGATGGCTTAGAGTTAGGACTCCATTAACCTCCCTTAGTTCTCCTCCTCCTACATCTCCTCCTAATCAGCTCTCCTAGTTACATCTCCTCCTAGTTAGGTCTGTTAATGGTTCTGTTCAGGTCTCCTTTGGTTTCGTTGGGGCTGTGGGGCCAGGGGAGCAGGCCAAGTGTCGAGAGCTGCCGTGAAACAGCTGGTGTGGACGTCTGGCTGGACCTCTTGAGGAGCTGCAGCTTTGCCGCTGCCTCCACTCACTAGCCTAACCTTGCCGATTGCACTCCCTGCAGCTGAGGTGGTGTAGCTGGTGTGCGACTATACATACAAGAGCATCACACATGCCAAGGGCGATTACAGCCCCAGCCCTAGCATTAGGCCCATTGCCGCACGCCTTCCGCACCTGCTCAGGGTGCCACGCCGCAGCGTAATCCAGGATCTTGTGCACGAGCAAGGGCCAGTGTTGCATGTTGCCTGGACGCACCGGCGCCATCGCGAACCCTAGCCTTGCTTCAGGAGGCTGTATAAAAGCGTGCGATACCCCTACTGCGTGACTACAAATGACAATTACCCTTTTCCCACTGGCGCGGCGAAATGTATTTATTTGAATTAAATAAGATTCCTCCCGGTCGATTGGTGCCACAGTCGTTCCCGCACGTCCCGCTCGTACCGTTAGTTGCTGATTGGCCTCAGCCACGCCAAATGGTGGTGCGGTGCTGGGTTTTGCGGCTGGCTGGGATGCTATGCGAACCGCTAACCGCGGGCCCACGGTTTCGGCCTGGCAAAAAAGTGCGGCGATGCATAAAGCCACGGGAATCGCACGCTGCGGGCTAGAGGCGTGGGCCAAGCGGCAGGTGAGGTCGACGAAAAGCTGAGGTGCAGCAGCGCTGACTGACTACAAAAAGGAGCAGCTGTGCTATAGAGAGGAGCACAGAGCAGCTGTGCTACAGAGCAGCTGTGCGCAAGAGAGGAGCAGCTGTGATGCTAGGCAGGAGCAGCTGTGCTACAGAGAGGAGCTGTGGTGCCAGGCAGGAGCAGCTGTGGTGCCAGGCAGGAGCAGCTGTGGTGCTAGGGGCTAGGGAGTGGCAGCAGTATGGCTGCAGGGCAGTGCATAGACAGCCCCTTACATGTGTTTCCTCTTTTAACATATGTAAGCAACAGGAACAAGCGTCTTCTCCAACGCGTTTCCACAGTTAAACTTAACTTGTCTCTTTCCATAAAGCTCCTTCCACGTATCGTTGTCAACCAATCCATGTTAACCATGCAAACAAGCCAGTCACAATCAACAGCTGATCCACAGACTGATGGCATGTCGCTCACTTCCTGCCCTCCAGCTTGTTGGCCATGGCAGACAGGTTGTACACACCCTGGACAGCCCCCCCCACACATGCCCATGCTGATGCCAATAGCTTGGTGATTTGAGCAGCCTCCACCCCTGGGCATTGCGCGTGGAGCAGCGTGGGTGACAACCATACATCCGCACTCAAGAGCCACCCAACACGCGAAATGTTCATGAAATGTTCGCAGGCGCGATTAGTACACTCGTCTCAGGATGGGATGCTTTTACGAGCACGTCATGGAGCCGCACTGGACTGACAAGGAGTTCGGGGTTCGGGGTTTGGCAGTTCGGCGTCCTTCATGTGGCTCAGAGAGACAAGCGTGTCGATGTCAACCCACTTGCCCAAGCGGCCAACATCGGTCAACGCACTAGCCAACGCAGCCAGAACCGACTACACCTCGCACCTGCCTGGTTGCTGTGCGTGACCGGGCTCCGCGTGGCCCCGACTTGGCTGCGGGTGGACCCAGGAGAAATAGGTTATTTTGGAAAAGTGCGTTCACGAAAGAATGCATTACACCCCAATAAGCCCCTTCACACCGTTCAAACTATGAAAAACCACGCTCTCCAGGGCTGCGGGCTTGCCAAGAATACAAGAGAAAGCTGAAACAATTTACTGCGGGGTCAGAACGTGAATGGACCGAGGCAGTCGCGAGAGGTTCGGAAGATTCCGTTGACCGGTAGCCTCGCTAATGGGAAAAGGGTAAATGTTGGGGTTAGATTTCGGTACGCCTCGCTTGCATTAGCGCTTGCATGATCTGGATGACTAACGGACGTGCAACCAGGGCAAAGACAGGCATACTTGCAAGCCACCAGCTGCCAGCTGTCCTCACAGTAGGCCTGTTGGCCCAGGTGAATGGTGCGAGGGAGAGGTACAACAGCAATCTCCGCAACCACTGCCCCCATCACAGCTATCCCAATCGTGATGCCTCTCCCAATTCAGGTCGACTCGGCTGCTGTTGTATTGTCCTGGCTGTTGTAACTCCTGCACGACTAGGTTGTGGCAAAGGGAAGCGGTGTGCGTAGGTAGGGGTGCGATGGTAGAGCCGCAGCAATGTGTCAGCTGCAGGTGGAGTAGGAGGAGGATGGCGGCTATAACGGCTCGACCTCTCGCGTACAGACCTGTCATGCAAGTACAGCACGGCACGGTGGAGTGGGTGCCAAAGCAGTACCGTGGCTGCCTACCTGGCAGCCATACCTAGCATGAGAACGAGGTCAGCAAGCGGGTGCTGTGTGCTCACTGCGGCAAGGGCACCACCTAGAAGCAGTCATGCCTGTATGGTCATATTCACAGCTTAGGTCCACTCCCGGGGGCGGGGCGGGCCCCACCAGGAAAGCTGTCATAACACCTTGTTCACATCACACTGGTGGCTCTACTGACTGACCAGGCAGCCACACAGCCAGCAGCCTCAGAGCCAGGGCCCAGCACACCCCAGCCAGCCAAGCGCAGCAAGCGCACCAAGGCTGAGCCAGGGGCAGCTGAGCCCACCAAGGGCAAGGCCAAGGGCAAGGCTGCCAAAGCCAAGCCAGCCCCACAGCCAGGCAGATGGCTGGACAGGGACTGCAATGCAGCATTGAACATGCAGCGCATTGGGGAGAGCAGGTGGCGCCCGCTGGAGCTGTGCTACTGGCCAGACCAGGGAGCTCTGCCAGCCAAGGGCAAGGAGTACCCTGGCCTGGGCTACAAGCGGCTGCGAGACAAGCCCCCCAAGGCCCAGGAGCAGCAGCCTGCTGTGGCACAGTAATGTGTGCCCCCTATCTTGAGCTGTCATCAGCTTACAATTAGTGCATGTCTTGTCATGCCAACTCTACATCATAGCCCTCGGGTCAGGCAGTAATGTAGGTGGTAGGCGGGCTCATGTGCCATGTGCACTGGGTTTACTCCACACAGCCCAATAACACTGTTTTAGCCGGATCTAGTTAGTGGCTGCTAGTGGTTGCTAGTGGCCGTTGCTAGGTCCGGCTAAAATGGAGGCCCTAGTGAGGGACAAGGGGGCTGACCGACTGTCAAAGACTTTGTGGTACGCAGAGTGGGCGGCAGCAGGTCTGGGAGGTGGTGGACCGCAATGAGCATGGTCGTGGCCCACTCAACGCTACTCTAGGTCATGCCAACTCTAGGCTATAGCCCTGTGACAGGGGTCAGGCAATTTTGCCCGTGGCATGTGCATATGCCACGTGCATGGGAGCATCACTCCACACAGCCTCATAACACCATCCTGAGTGGTCCCGCTAGTGGTCCCTAGCAATCCGACTCAAATGGAGGCCCTAGAGAGAGACCAGGGGGCTGCAGTGAGCATACTAGGGAGATTGGCTCAGTGCCCAGCATTGCTTCTTGGTCACACCCCTGACGCATGAGCCTTGTGTGACTCGCATGGTGCAGGTGCCGATGGTGCAGGGTGTCAAGGCCCTATTCGAGTAGCCCTGCAAGTTTGTACCGTGTATCCGAGCCAAGTCTGGCACGTAGAGGGCTGGGTTGGCTGGTGGGCTGGGTTGACTGGCTGGACTGAGCAGCTGTGGCAGGGGCTGTGGCAGGGGCTGTGGCTGTGGCAGGGGCAGGTGAGCAGGGGGGGTGAGCATGGTAGCATGGTGTTGTTGCATGTCGGCTGTAATCTGGGAAGTTTGAATAATCTTGATGGATATGATCCGCACTAGCTAGGGCAACTCAGATGAGTGGTGTGCAGCACCCTGCCCATGCTTGGGGAAGAAAGGCGGCCAAGGAAACACTCACGGAAGGAGGGCGTGATACCATGAGGTTGCTTTACTAGCAACCTTGCCAGCTTGCAACCAGCCAGCTTGGCAGTTTTACTTCCCTCAGGCGCAAGCTTGCCATCAGCTCAACCAGCCTTCTTCGTGCCAGCGGGTCCTGCCCAAACTCCTCTATTACGCCACCCGCTGCTGCCACTGCCGTCTCCCTGGTGTCCACAGCTGTGAGGTGTGGCAGCTGCAGCTGCAGGGCGGCAGCAGCCAGTGCCTCGTTGAGGAGGGCTTCGGTGCATGTGCCGGCAGCAACGGCCCTCCACCCCTGCACCTGGTGCTCAGGCATGGCACTCAGCTGGCTGTGCAGCTCCGCTAATGAGTGTGCCGAAGCATCCTTTAAGCATGGGAGCTTCCCTTCTGCTTCGAGCATGGCGAGCAGTGGGAAGCTGATGCCCAGGGTTATGATGACCAGGGCCAGCGCCTGCTCCGCGTCACTCTGCATGGGTGCATGCTCCACAACCAGGGAGGAGAGGGCATCCAGTTCCACGTGGGTGATGAACATCACACGGCGGATGCCAGCATTCTTCATGAGCCCAGCCAGCTGACATGCCTTAGCAACCAGCTGGTCACACCAGGCCTTGATGAGCTGGTGCCCTGGTGGCAGCCAAGCAGCAGGCCGGGCTGCAAGGCCAGCTGGGCCCACTATGGCTGGGTCCTGAAGGACGTGCACGCTGAGCACCAGCAGCCGCAGGGGTCCTCGGAGCCAGGTGTTTATCCAGTCCTCACAGTGCAGCTCTGGACTGTCAGAATGCTTCGATGGTGCTGGACGACGGCTCGGTAGCAATGGAAAGGCATAGCATTTTACTATGAGTGCCTGCATGCATCAATAGCATGGGCATGTGGCTGAGCAACCACAGGCTACGCCTTGCACACATGAGCCGTTGGGTGCGCAGGGTGTAGGACAAGACACCAGGCACGGTGTCATCAGTGCGCATGGGTTGCACTGTCTTCAGCTCCGTGCACAAGAGGCTGTTGACTGAAGACTGTCACACTGGGCACCGACTTGCGGTAGACGTATACCTGGCCCCTAGCAACATATGGCCCTGACAATAGTTGCACCCGATGCACCGTGAATCGCTTCACAATCGCATCATGCACCATATGCAGCTACGTGCCCATGAAGCCCGGGTCTGTCACGTTGTGCCCATCGCACCCTTTCCCGCTGACCACCACGCGCTCCACATAAACGACGTTGTGACAGTCTGCACTTGAGACTCATTGAGGTATACGTTTTGACCCAAAGTAGCTTGCTCACTTAACGCTGGACCCGCAGTGGGCCTATCCTGCTGTCAGTGGTGTGCCTCCGCTGCTTGGTCGCTCTGCCAATGCCATGTCTGGCTCGGCATAGATTAGAGTGTAGCTGTTAGTTTTGGTGAGGTGCCCAGTGGTCAAGGGGGATTAGCCCCTTGAACGAGTGCCATCGATGTGGGGTTGGTAGTCATCAAGGGTGCGACCGAGGATGCTACAACGTGTTTGTGGTAGCTGAGTGAGATTACCCACAGCCCAACATGTTGTTCCTTGTTGGACAAGTTTTGTTGGCCTGTCACGTTGTGCCCCACAAGCCACTTGTCACTGTAATTGGTGGCTCCCGGGTCTACAGATTGACCGACTGCTTACTGCCGACACACGGGGCTGAAGTAACCGTCTCCGGCTGGCTGAGTGTCACGCCAGGCATGGTGGCAGCGCAATTATGTTTGTAACCACCGCCATGGTAGCTGTTGTAGACTGAGCCGTAAATTTCACGGTGTTATTTTCACGGTGTTATTTTCACGGGAAACCCAAATTGCTAGAAAAGGCCACCGCCCGTCGCACTGCCTGGAGCCAGGAGCGTGGCCAGCCAGTGCGGGGCCTGGTGTGGTGCCCGGTAGTGGCCCCCCGCAGGCCCCCACAGGCCCCACGCAGCGGCCAGGCAGCCACACAGCCAGCAGCCTCAGAGCCAGGGCCCAGCACACCCCAGCCAGCCAAGCGCAGCAAGCGCACCAAGGCTGAGCCAGGGGCAGCTGAGCCCACCAAGGGCAAGGGCAAGGGCAAGGCTGCCAAAGCCAAGCCAGCCCCACAGCCAGGCAGGTGGCTGGACAGGGACTGCAATGCAGCATTGAACATGCAGCGCATTGGGGAGAGCAGGTGGCGGCCGCTGGAGCTGTGCTGCTGGCCAGAGCAGGGAGCTCTGCCAGCCAAGGGCAAGGAGTACCCTGGCCTGGGCTACAAGCGGCTGCGAGACAAGCCCCCCAAGGCCCAGCAGCAGCCGCCTGCTGAGGCACAGTAATGTGTGCCCCCCCCACTTTGAGCTGTCATCAGCTTACAATTAGTGCATGTTTTGTCATGCCAACTCTACATCATAGCCCTAACGGGTCAGGCAATAGTGTAGGTGGTAGGCGGGCTCATGTGCCATGTGCACTGGGTTTACTCCACACAGCCCAATAACACTGTTTGAGCCGGATCTAGTTAGTGGCTGTTAGTGGCTGATAGTGTATGCTAGTAGGTACTTCTGATCCGGCTCAAATAGAGGCCCTAGTGAGGGACAAGGGGGCTGAAATAATCGTGGTCTCGCCGGGGTCACCAGGCGATAGCAGGTCTGGGAGGTGGTGGACTATACTTAGCTGGGTGTCATGCCAACTCTAGACCATAGCCCTGTCACAGGGGTCAGGCAATGGTGCAGGTGGTAGGCGACCATGTGCCATGTGTATGGGAACATAACTCCACACAGCCGCAATGTGTGTGCTCCACACTGTACCCTGGCTTGGGCTGGGACAAGTGGCTGGGAGACCGCCCACCCAAGGCCCAGCAGCAGCTGCCCGTGGCTCAGTTTGCCATGTCAGTTCTTCAGACGCCCATGCCTTGTGTGTGGGAGCATAGCTCCATTCAGACGAAACACCACCCCTGATGAGGGGACATGATTCTGCCTTTGTGTTGTGGGGAAGTTGAGGGAGGTGCTAAGGAACTAAGGAATTGAGAACTTCTGGGCTGGGTCTGGGTCTCCCTTTCATCTCCACTTCCCTCTTTCACAATGTTTCATCACCAGCAACAATCTCCCCAGCACATGCTGGACCAGGCGTGACCTGGTGGCGACTGATGAAACTTCCGGCCGATACCCAGTGGAGCTTTCACTACCCCAGCCCAGCCAGGTTGTGAGCGCTTAGGGAGTAGATTACCCACAGTCAAACATGTTGTTCCTTGTTGAATGAGTTTTGTATGACTGCAAACAGGGAATGATAAGATACTTGAAGTGAGAAAAACAATGTGTGACTTGCAGCAACATACTTGAGGCCACTGAAAGTGCTGCGAACAAGCAGCAGCAGCAACGAGTCCATTAGTCGTGAGGCCCAATGAAGGTTCTAAGGTGCATGCAAGGTGCATGCAAGGTGCAAGGTAGATGCAGGGGATATATGTATATGACAGGTCAAGCATGTTTCATAGATTGATGCCAAGATGCTCTCGTATGACATCACATGTGGGATAAACCATCAGCATTTTGTGCCCGGTGGGCGAGCAAGGACGACGGTTTAATACCAGCTCAAACTGCTGGTAAATCTGGAACCCTGCAATTACTCGATGGATGTCTAGGATATCCATGGATGTCTAGGATATCATTGATCCCGGACATTGCAACATCAGCAGTAACGGTGTTGCTGGCCTGGCCACAAGATGCTGCCTGCACCCACCCACCAGCAGGCCCCACCTGCATTGATTGCGAGCCCTTCACACACAGGTTTAACTCCCTTGTTCAACAAGGAGCAGGGTGTTGTCTATGGGTAACCTCCCTCAACTACAGCTTCAATGACGATATCAGTGCACCCTTGATGAATACAAGCCCCATGCCTGATGGCACTTCCGCTTCCCTGTCCACTGCAACCCTGACCTTGACTGCACCCCTGACCCTGACAACAGCCCCACCCCACTTGCACCCCCTGCTCCCTAACCCACCTCCATTAGCTTCTCCGTGGCGATGAGGAGGTCCAGAAAGCATTGCACCGCCTTAGGCTTCACCCACATTTGCAGCGTGCTCTCGACCAGCAGCATAGTGCGCATGTACATAATCCGTTCATTAAATACCTCCATAATCTTTGGCTGGCATGTCTGCCTGGGCAGCGGGATGTGCGGCTCTACGAAGCTCCTGGCATTGCTCAAAGCAAAGGTCAGCATGGTGGTTTGGAAGTACGCCGTGGCAGTCAAGACTTGCAGGCTCAACCGCCGCAGCGCTAGGGCCACTGCCCCATCTGACTTGAACTGACTCCATGCAGCCATCACATCGGCGCAGGTGCTGCAGAAGTGTTCCAGCTTGTCAGAGAGGACAATAGCAACGGCTGCCCATCGGTCGTTAGGGGGCTGCTGCCAGGTGGCATCCAGGAGGAGGTGCAGCAGCACTGCAGTGCCCCTAGCCACTGTCACAGCCCGGTGCAGCACTGGCAGCAAGGAGGGCAGCACAGCCAGAAAACCTTCTAACCAGCGTTGCACCACACAGTCAGGATCTAGGCATTGAGGGCAGAGGTGCTTGAGGGTTGTCGGGGCTGGGGCTGGGGGAGGGGCTGGGGCAGGGGCAGGGGCAGGGGCTGGGGCTGGGGCAGGGGCTGGGGCAGGGGCTGGGGCTGGGGCTGGGGCTGGGGCTGGGGCTGGGGCTGGGCTTCCAGCACCTGGACAGGAGTTAGGTTCAGGTGGGGCAGTGCTTGCCAAAGCCAAACAGAAATTCAGGATGTGTTCCTCCCTCATCAAAATTGCAGCAGCCACACCCGCCGCGTTGATGCAGCACTCAAGTGATGGTTTACGCAAATCTGCAGAGAACACATAACAGTCAGCAGCATCTTGCAGTCATCAGGGGCACCCATACCATGCACACACTAAATGCGGCATTGCACATGTACTGCATCCCTCCCTTTCATTCCCTCTTCCCCTCTTTTACAATGTCTCACTACCACCACGGTTGCTCACGAGCTGCATCCAAGAACGCAAGAACACACTCAATCATCCCCACACAGTATTTGTCCCCCACTCAACATGGGCTACTCCTGTCAGGATCCCTCTCACACCAAACTCTAGTGGCCAGGGTCACGCACCGGTAGCTGCTAGCCAGCTCCTCGACTACCCCCACCAACACAAGTTGCACGTGACTGCTGTTTGCAGTCTATGCCCAGTATTGTTCAGCGGTTTTAGCTAAGGGCTTGCTGAGTAAAGCTAAGGACCTTGCAACGCATGCGCACTCAATGGCAATGTGAGATGGCAGTGTGCATGGCAATGCCGGCAACCACAATCGGTTTGTAGCGAGAGTGCCAGCAGTACCAGCAGACCTCCAGCCTGCCCTTTACATACACAAAGGCAGTTTTGAAGTTGCGGCCACCAGCAGCTTGAACCTCACTAGGGGTGGTGTTTTGTCTGTGTGGAGTTATGTTCCCATGCACACGGCATGGGCGCCTTCCACCTACACGACCAGCGCCAGTCAACGATGCGACCCACCCACCTGGGGTGGTAACTTCAAACACTCCCATGGTCTCCGTCGAGGATTCCGGATGCTGCAGCACCAGGCTGCTGAGGGCGAGGCAAATGTGGGCATAGCTGTTCACAGCTGGAAGGTCAGGGTGTGCCCCTGTGCTGCAACCGCCGTCACCGCTGACAGCTGATGGCTGTCCCAGAAGTGTCCCAGAAGTGTTTGCTGGCAGCAAGCCTGGCCAGCCCGTGATGATTGGGCTGTTCCTCAGGATGTGGAGCCATGGCCCAGGCTGCAAGGTGCCAGGACCTGCATCTAGTTGCATGGGCGGTATGTCCCTGCCTAAATACCTCAGCCGGGTGTTGCTGGCCAGGGCTTCCATCAGCGGCAGCAGGCTGCTCACTGCGACTGCCCGCTGCGCCTTCCATTGCGGGTGACCGGCTGCCAGGAGCAGGCTCTGCGCCATGCACTGCCCTCGCAGCCAGGACCCCAGCACGTGGTACAGCCTGTCCATAGCTGCTGGAACATGATACCGGGGCCTACTGGCTTGAGCCGCTGCAAGGCGCAGGCTAAGGTTCAGGCCAGCACTGCAGCGCACAAACCCAGGGGCCAGCTGGCCGGGGCTGGTGGGCTGGGTTGACTGGCTGGACTGAGCAGATGAGGCAGGGGCAGGGGCAGGGGCAGGGGCAGGGGCAGGGGCAGGGGCAGGGATAGGGCTGGCTGGCTGGGTTTGGAGGGGAGTGGACTGCAGGACAGCCAGGAAAATGTCTGTGATTCGGCACAGGCTGGACCAGGCGTGGTCAGCAGTGACCTGCACAGCAATGGTGTGTACAAGGTAGAGCATCATGGCCTGGCAGGCAGGTGGCTGGGTTTGCAAGCTGCTGCCGGTTCACCTTGCCTCCAGCTCTGACTTGTAAACTTTCCCTGCTAAACTTGGTCAGATGGTTGGTGGGCACTTCCCACTTGCTGCATGCGTCTGCATTCCTGTCCTGGCGAATGAGAATGGGAGGGTAGGACAGGCCGAGCTGGGCAGCCCGGATGTCATGCAGGGCCAGCAGCACGTCCAACACCTCCGGGTCAGTCAGGAGCAAGGTGCATAGCTGCCGAGCGCTGAGTCTGTGCTCTTCGGATACCGATGCAACGCATGCTGCTATGGTTTGCTGCCATACCCAGAGGGCAGCTGTCTCCAGTCGATCGACATAACTACCTGAGCGGAGCACTTCATGCCATCAGATGGCAGCTCAGCCCTGAAGCAATGCGTGGGTACGCACCAGCCTGCTCGCGCGCGGAGAAAGGTGGACAAGCCAGGCGCAGCAGCTCATCACGCAAATCCTCCATTATGCAAGCCCTGTCCTCAGGTCAGGATTCGTCTCCGGTTGTACTTCTCCAGATATCTTAGTCTCCGAGGAATCTCTACTGTGCCGCGGCTTGCATGGATTCCGTGGACAGGTGGACAGGTCCCAACATGGGGTTGGTAGTCTTCATGCAAACAATCTTTCGATAATGCACCGTTTTCAACAGCGTTTGTCACTTTGGCAGCTGCGAATCACTGTGCGTCTCCTGGCAAGCGGCGCTTTTATTCTAGTGTTTGAGGTCATGCCGGCGCAAGCGATCGCGGACACACTTCAGCTGTCACCATCAATTGCATTAGTGGTATGTAGTGACATCAGTGATTAAAATGCGCCTGCTATCGAGCCGGAAGTTCAATCAATGTTTTAGCCGCCAGGCTCGCTCCGCGAACCTTTCGTTGGTGCAGGCGGTGTCGGAGGACCGTCGTTGGGCAAGTTGACACGCGACATTGCAGCGAGGTGCGAAAATGTTCGTTTCTCTCTAGCCGGCCATACAGAAAAAGGGACCCCCTTGCACAAACCGGCGTATTGTGAACCGACCACTGTGACTTTCCAGAATTTGCCGTGTCAACTTTGTTGCTAACTCAACGACACAGGTGTTGGAGAAGAAAGCACGTCATTTCATAGAGTAGGCATGTGGGAACATAAGTTGGCGTGACCTAACTTTGCCTTGCAGTGCTGGAACCCTTCCAGCCCCCCCCACCCCCAGCATCGCACCCCCAGCATCGCCCTCCCACCCTCTCCCAGCCCCTCCCAATCCCTCCCTGCCCCAGCCCCGCCCTCCCACCCCATCCCACTCTCTCCCACCCCCAGCCCCGCCCTCCCACCCCCTCCCAGCCCCTCCCACCCCCTCCCACCCCCAGCCCCACCCCTCTCACCCCCTCCCAGCCCCTCCCAGCCCCAGCCTAGAAGCACAGCTGCGCAAGTGCCTCCCCTATGGTTCGCAGCCGGCGGCGTGCTAAATACGTAGCCCAAATGGTATCCCCTAGGGTTGCTTAGCTGAGGCTATCGTTAAGGAGGTGCAGGCCGAGAAGAAGAAGAATAAGAAGAAGAAGACTACTCCGGTGTTCACCTGGGGCGCGGCCTGCTCCCACCGACCAGCAAGAGAAGAAGTGACCCCCCTACCCTCCCTCCCTCTTAGTAGCCCTGAGTCTGTAGCTTGTCTTTGCAATGGAGTGGGCTGTCTCCACCGCGTGTCTTGTTAACTTGTGTAACAGTTTGGTAGTGTTATCTTGTGAGACCCCCAAGTCCAGGAGGTGTTGCCGTGTGTGTGCTTCATACGTTATGCCACCTATGCCCAGGAGGATGGGTCTAATCTCCACCATGTGGCCTTCCTTGCGTATGGTTTGAGCTAGATGGGTGTGTTGGTTAAGTGCCTTGTCTAATTGATCCGTCCACCTTGAGTCCGAGCAGTATTTGATTTCTATAATAATGACCCGTTTAATGGCTTTACCACGTGTGCCCGTCTTCTTTGTTGGCATCACCATAAGAATGTCTGGTCTGGTGGTGTTTTTGGTTGCTGCTATCTGTAGTCCGAGTGCTCGTAGTGGTGTGTGTAGTGTGTCGTTAGGGAGGTCGAGGTCTTCTCTTGCGCCCTTCTCCCAGCTGCCGGTGTCCGCAAAGCTGATGTAACCGCCTAGGGTACCCTTGCTTATGGCTTTAGCGATGAGGCGGCCAGCCCCGTTATGCCTTTCTTGCACCATCGGTAGTGTCTCGCTGCAGCCCGAGAGGAGGTGAGTGGCACTATCGGCTTCCCCGCAGAGTGGGCACCGGTCGTCGGTCGCCCGTTTCCAACGCATGGCCAGCTTTTGGTTGTAGAGCCCGCCGGTACGGTAGAGAAGGGCAGTTCGTTGCGCGGGTATGGAGATGTTCGTGTCGGTCATCACCCTTTCGCCGGCTCCTTTCGCCGCGGCTTTGGTGATCTCCTGGGACATCTGGTAGTAGATACTGTCTTGATTGGCGAGACCGAGGCTGTGCCTGCGGTGCATGTGTGCTCTCACGCTGTGGCGGCAATCCGGCAGTGGGGCGGGGGTGTTGCCATCGGCTTCGTTGTTGAGCCAGGTGTTGGTCTCTGTCCGTGTGGTCGGGCGGTAGGCCGGTGTGTTGGCCAGCTCTGGGTGTAGCGCCGCGTGCTTGGCGAGGGCATCGGCGCCTTCGTTGCCGATAATTCCCGAGTGGGCCCGCACTTTATAGAAGTGGATAGCGGTCAGGATGTCGTTGTGCCTGTGTGTGATGAGCGACATCGGGTTAGCGAGGGCTCGGCGGATCTGGTAGATAGAGCAGAGGCTGTCGGTGGCGATGCGTGTGGCCCCCGCTGTGAGTGCCGCGTGTATCGCCGTGAGTTCCGCTTTGTTGATGGTGTTGCTTTCTGGGTCGTCCAGGGCGACGGTGATGAGGACGTTGGTCTCCGGGATATAAACCCCCGCCCCGACGCTCGCTGGGGCTGCCCCCGAGGTCTTAATGCAGCTGCCGTCCGTGTACGCGAGCGTGGCCCATTCGGTGATGGCCATCCGTGGCTGCGTCGTGGAATGGTGCGTGAGTTGTTGGTGGCCGCGCTGGTGCCCCGAGGTGGGGAGGTCCTTGTCCAACGGCAGGCGCATGTGTTGTTTGTGGCCGGGTGCAGGCCGAGAATGAGTTGCTGGTGAGCGAGGCCCAGTTGCATCTGGCTGTTGAGGAGGTCCTTGATGCCAGAGTGCACGACCTAGAGGAAAAGCTCCAGCACCAGCAGGCAGCACAACGGCAGCTGAGGTTTGAGAATGAGTATCTTGAGGCATGGATCAGGCAACATCAGCTGGCTATGACACTCTCAAGGCGTCATCAGCACATCCTAGAAGCCCAACTGTGCAAGTGTCGGCGCCGCCCCTCACTAACCCGCAAGCAGAAGGAGCAACTGCATATCCTGAAATAAACAGGTGTGTCCATTGAGGTCTTACAACGGTGGGCAGACAGCAACTGCAGCCGGCTTGACACCCATGGCAGACCCGCAGGTGGCACAACAGTGCAGCCCACACCTGAACCAAGCCCACTTGAGCCCTGTGATGTCTTCATCCCCACGCAAGAGGCCTCCCCTAAAAAGCCAGCAGCAAGGACAGCAGCATACACAGCTCAACAGTACATCAGCACAGCCAGGTTGATGTTGAAGACACATGTCAGCCGTCGCCGGCTTCCCACATGCCGGCGGCTGTTCATCACAGAGCAGTGTGTGGTGGCAAATACTCACCGGCCTGGCGAGCGCACAACTGTGGGTCGGCAAATGCGTGTGGTCTGCAAGTACATGAGGCAAAGAACATTGGGTAAGCGCTGGGCTG
>JASKMD010000021.1:523539-566314 GCA_030144725.1 Haematococcus lacustris | reverse complement strand
GGCTGGGCTGGGCTGGGCTGGGCTGGGCTGGGCTGGGCTGGGCTGGGCTGGGCTGGGCTGGGCTGGGCTGGGCTGGGCTGGGCTGGGCTGGGCTGGGCTGGGCTGGGCTGGGCTGGGCTGGGCTGGGCTGGGCTGGGCTGGGCTGGGCTGGGCTGGGCTGGGCTGGGCTGGGCTGGGCTGGGCTGGGCTGGGCTGGGCTGGGCTGGGCTGGGCTGGGCTGGGCTGGGCTGGGCTGGGCTGGGCTGGGCTGGGCTGGGCTGGGCTGGGCTGGGCTGGGCTGGGCTGGGCTGGGCTGGGCTGGGCTGGGCTGGGCTGGGCTGGGCTGGGCTGGGCTGGGCTGGGCTGGGCTGGGCTGGGCTGGGCTGGGCTGGGCTGGGCTGGGCTGGGCTGGGCTGGGCTGGGCTGGGCTGGGCTGGGCTGGGCTGGGCTGGGCTGGGCTGGGCTGGGCTGGGCTGGGCTGGGCTGGGCTGGGCTGGGCTGGGCTGGGCTGGGCTGGGCTGGGCTGGGCTGGGCTGGGCTGGGCTGGGCTGGGCTGGGCTGGGCTGGGCTGGGCTGGGCTGGGCTGGGCTGGGCTGGGCTGGGCTGGGCTGGGCTGGGCTGGGCTGGGCTGGGCTGGGCTGGGCTGGGCTGGGCTGGGCTGGGCTGGGCTGGGCTGGGCTGGGCTGGGCTGGGCTGGGCTGGGCTGGGCTGGGCTGGGCTGGGCTGGGCTGGGCTGGGCTGGGCTGGGCTGGGCTGGGCTGGGCTGGGCTGGGCTGGGCTGGGCTGGGCTGGGCTGGGCTGGGCTGGGCTGGGCTGGGCTGGGCTGGGCTGGGCTGGGCTGGGCTGGGCTGGGCTGGGCTGGGCTGGGCTGGGCTGGGCTGGGCTGGGCTGGGCTGGGCTGGGCTGGGCTGGGCTGGGCTGGGCTGGGCTGGGCTGGGCTGGGCTGGGCTGGGCTGGGCTGGGCTGGGCTGGGCTGGGCTGGGCTGGGCTGGGCTGGGCTGGGCTGGGCTGGGCTGGGCTGGGCTGGGCTGGGCTGGGCTGGGCTGGGCTGGGCTGGGCTGGGCTGGGCTGGGCTGGGCTGGGCTGGGCTGGGCTGGGCTGGGCTGGGCTGGGCTGGGCTGGGCTGGGCTGGGCTGGGCTGGGCTGGGCTGGGCTGGGCTGGGCTGGGCTGGGCTGGGCTGGGCTGGGCTGGGCTGGGCTGGGCTGGGCTGGGCTGGGCTGGGCTGGGCTGGGCTGGGCTGGGCTGGGCTGGGCTGGGCTGGGCTGGGCTGGGCTGGGCTGGGCTGGGCTGGGCTGGGCTGGGCTGGGCTGGGCTGGGCTGGGCTGGGCTGGGCTGGGCTGGGCTGGGCTGGGCTGGGCTGGGCTGGGCTGGGCTGGGCTGGGCTGGGCTGGGCTGGGCTGGGCTGGGCTGGGCTGGGCTGGGCTGGGCTGGGCTGGGCTGGGCTGGGCTGGGCTGGGCTGGGCTGGGCTGGGCTGGGCTGGGCTGGGCTGGGCTGGGCTGGGCTGGGCTGGGCTGGGCTGGGCTGGGCTGGGCTGGGCTGGGCTGGGCTGGGCTGGGCTGGGCTGGGCTGGGCTGGGCTGGGCTGGGCTGGGCTGGGCTGGGCTGGGCTGGGCTGGGCTGGGCTGGGCTGGGCTGGGCTGGGCTGGGCTGGGCTGGGCTGGGCTGGGCTGGGCTGGGCTGGGCTGGGCTGGGCTGGGCTGGGCTGGGCTGGGCTGGGCTGGGCTGGGCTGGGCTGGGCTGGGCTGGGCTGGGCTGGGCTGGGCTGGGCTGGGCTGGGCTGGGCTGGGCTGGGCTGGGCTGGGCTGGGCTGGGCTGGGCTGGGCTGGGCTGGGCTGGGCTGGGCTGGGCTGGGCTGGGCTGGGCTGGGCTGGGCTGGGCTGGGCTGGGCTGGGCTGGGCTGGGCTGGGCTGGGCTGGGCTGGGCTGGGCTGGGCTGGGCTGGGCTGGGCTGGGCTGGGCTGGGCTGGGCTGGGCTGGGCTGGGCTGGGCTGGGCTGGGCTGGGCTGGGCTGGGCTGGGCTGGGCTGGGCTGGGCTGGGCTGGGCTGGGCTGGGCTGGGCTGGGCTGGGCTGGGCTGGGCTGGGCTGGGCTGGGCTGGGCTGGGCTGGGCTGGGCTGGGCTGGGCTGGGCTGGGCTGGGCTGGGCTGGGCTGGGCTGGGCTGGGCTGGGCTGGGCTGGGCTGGGCTGGGCTGGGCTGGGCTGGGCTGGGCTGGGCTGGGCTGGGCTGGGCTGGGCTGGGCTGGGCTGGGCTGGGCTGGGCTGGGCTGGGCTGGGCTGGGCTGGGCTGGGCTGGGCTGGGCTGGGCTGGGCTGGGCTGGGCTGGGCTGGGCTGGGCTGGGCTGGGCTGGGCTGGGCTGGGCTGGGCTGGGCTGGGCTGGGCTGGGCTGGGCTGGGCTGGGCTGGGCTGGGCTGGGCTGGGCTGGGCTGGGCTGGGCTGGGCTGGGCTGGGCTGGGCTGGGCTGGGCTGGGCTGGGCTGGGCTGGGCTGGGCTGGGCTGGGCTGGGCTGGGCTGGGCTGGGCTGGGCTGGGCTGGGCTGGGCTGGGCTGGGCTGGGCTGGGCTGGGCTGGGCTGGGCTGGGCTGGGCTGGGCTGGGCTGGGCTGGGCTGGGCTGGGCTGGGCTGGGCTGGGCTGGGCTGGGCTGGGCTGGGCTGGGCTGGGCTGGGCTGGGCTGGGCTGGGCTGGGCTGGGCTGGGCTGGGCTGGGCTGGGCTGGGCTGGGCTGGGCTGGGCTGGGCTGGGCTGGGCTGGGCTGGGCTGGGCTGGGCTGGGCTGGGCTGGGCTGGGCTGGGCTGGGCTGGGCTGGGCTGGGCTGGGCTGGGCTGGGCTGGGCTGGGCTGGGCTGGGCTGGGCTGGGCTGGGCTGGGCTGGGCTGGGCTGGGCTGGGCTGGGCTGGGCTGGGCTGGGCTGGGCTGGGCTGGGCTGGGCTGGGCTGGGCTGGGCTGGGCTGGGCTGGGCTGGGCTGGGCTGGGCTGGGCTGGGCTGGGCTGGGCTGGGCTGGGCTGGGCTGGGCTGGGCTGGGCTGGGCTGGGCTGGGCTGGGCTGGGCTGGGCTGGGCTGGGCTGGGCTGGGCTGGGCTGGGCTGGGCTGGGCTGGGCTGGGTGGGTGGGTGGTTGAAGCCCAAGCTGCAGGGTCTTGTTATGGTTCATATTCGCAACACAGTAGCCGCCCTGCATGGGGATGAGCTGGGGGCAGCTGGTGCAGGTGCCGACCCTGACCTGCCTGTTGAGAATGTTGAGATTTGAGCCGCCAGTGCGCTCAGCACAATGCACGGAAATCAATGAAACACGCTTCACCCCGTAGCCTACAGAGTGCTCTATCCGGTGATGTGCGTAGCATAATTAGAGACCAAGTGGCTGAGACGCGGCGTCGTTTTGATTACCTGGGGTAGGTTCTCTGTTAGTTGGGGACACCTGAGTGGACAGCGTCGGCAAGCAACTAAAGACAGCTTACAGCAATTCGCATTGCTGATTGCTGCCAGGCTCGAGAGGTCAGTGTCCCTGGGCAAAGGTCCTGGTGGGCTGAGGGGGCTGGGTAGTGAGCACCTGCCAGCTTGTTCAAGCGAAAGTGCACATGTGTGCACTGCATGGTGTGCAGCATGGACGTCAGCTGGCCGCTGGGCGAGGGACGGTGGTGGCGTGGCGTGGCGTGGCGTGGCGAGGGTGGGGTGGGGTGGCGTGGCGTGGCGTGGCGTGGCGTGGCGTGGCGTGGCGTGGCGTGGCGTGGCGTGGCGGGTGACTTAAGACTTATCTGAGATGAGTGACTCAGATGACTCATCTGAAATGAGTGATGTGCAGCAGCTAGCCCATGCCCGAAGTGTGCCCACTGTCATGGGGAAGAAAGGTGGTCAAGGAAACACTCGTGGAAGGAGGGCGTAATACCATGAGGTTGCTTTACTAGCAACCTTGCCAGCTTGCAACCAGCCAGCTTGGCAGTTTTACTTCCCTCAGGCGCAAGCTTGCCATCAGCTCAACCAGCCTTCTTCGTGCCAATGGATCCTGCCCAAACTCCTCTATTGTGCCCACCCGCTGCTGCCACTGCCGTCTCCCTGGTGTCCACAGCTGTGAGGTGTGGCAGCTGCAGCTGCAGGGCGGCAGCAGCCAGTGCCTCGTTGAGGAGGGCTTCGGTGCATGTGCCGGCAGCAACTCCCTGTGCTGATACATACTAAGTGCTCAACACGCCTGAAACCCTGCTGGGTACCCATCCAGCAGATGCATTACTGCCTTGCGCGCGCAGTTGGAGGGGGCTCTATCCAAGGCAACACAACGCCTCCTCTTTCCTTTGCGTGCCAGTGAGGCAGGGCACGTGGGTAGGTCGTTGTAGCGCGTTGTGAGCGCGTTGTGAGCGCGCCTTCTATCCTCGAGCCGTCATTATCCACCTCACCCCTACCCTGGGCTACATGTCAAAGGCTTGTGGCAATCGCAGAGGTTAGGTCGTAGACAAAGATACATCGTCAAATAACCACCGGGGTCTCAGCCTACCGCCTGCGTACAGCGTATTATATGTACACGACAAGAAAGATGCAAGCTGGGTGCCTTCGTAAAAGGTAAAGGAATAACGAGTGGCCACAAAAAGGTCGTGAGCGACACATTGGGCCGCACTTCCTGTGCCACTACACACAAAATGCTCAACAAGACTGGAACCCTTCCGGCCCGCGCTGTGGACAGCCGTCAATTGTGCGGGCCTAAAGTTGCAGGTATGCCAGAGTCGAGGCAGAGCTTCCCGGATGTCAAAGATTGAGCGGGTAGCTTAGCAATTGCAGGGCGCCAGTATGGAGTGCACCGCACTTTTCTTGCTGGCCCGGCGACTTGCTCGCCCATTGTTCCCTATGTGGCGGCCGCACCCACCGTGCCACGAGGTGTCAGGGCTACAGCCGCCGCTATCGAAGGTGGGTTCCTGCAATTTCTTCAAGCAATTCCTGGGGCTGATAATCACTTAGCTAACGGGAAACGCTCGAGCTTCCCGCAGCACCCCCTGCGCCAGTGGTGAATGGAGAAGACGTGCGCAGTGACCTGCGCAACATTGCAATCATCGCCCACGTCGACCACGGGAAGACCACCCTGGTGGATTCCCTGCTGAAGCAGTCCAAGGTGTTCCGTGACAACCAGGTACGCTACTGCACCTCAATGTTGTGCAGGGCTATGCTGTGTGCTAAGTAAGCCATGGTTTGCGATAGATTGAACTGCACTTGAAAAGCTGGGCTGCTTGGTATGTATTTACAAGGGGTACAACAAGGTGCCAAGGAGGTGATGCATATGCACCTGGTGAGGGGTACCAGTAGTGAAGCTAAGTCCATGCAAAGTGGTTTTGTGCAGGCCACCACTGAGCGCGTGATGGACAGCAATGACTTGGAGCGCGAGCGTGGCATCACCATTCTGGCCAAGAACACTGCAGTGAGGTACAAGGGCATCAAGATCAACATCATCGACACCCCAGGTCACGCAGACTTTGGCGGCGAGGTGGAGCGCGTGCTTAACATGTGTGATGGTAGGTTGTGGCTTGCTTCATGAAACAAGGCACATGCAAAGCACACACTGATGCCCATTGCAGCAACATCAGGTGTTGATGGGGATGCCTATCTTGTTTTGTCTGTTCCTGCCTGCATATCTTGCATCCCTGCCGACTTCCCACCTATATTGCCCTGCACTTGCCTCAATCCCTACAGGTTGTCCTCATACATACTCCTGCATCCCGGCTGCTTTCCACCCAGTCCCCCCAGTGGCCAGTGTAGTATGTCACCCATGGTGCATGGCTTGTTGCCACCAGGTGTGCTGCTGTTGGTGGACAGCGTGGAGGGGCCCATGCCTCAGACCCGGTTTGTGCTCAAGAAGGCGTTGGCCCTGAACAAGAAGGTGGTGGTGGTCATCAACAAGATTGACAGGTCGGGCCACTGCAGCTGCTGATACAGCAACATCTGCTGCTGCCACTGCTGCCATCAAAAGCTGGCCTTGCCCCCTTGATCATGCTGCTGCCCCTGTTGCCACTGCGATGTGCTGACTGTTGTGATCATGGGCCGTCCTTCTAGCTAAATGTGCTGCGTACTTGCTGACCTGCTGTCTTGCTCTCTCTATCCACCTCCTGCTTCCAGACTGGTGCTGGCACACCTGGCCTGCTGACCTGTGGTCATCTCCCTTGGCTGACCTGCTGCCTTGTCGTCTGGGTGTGTCCATGGTGATGCTGGCCTGCCTGCGTGATGCAGGGAGTCAGCCCGGCCTGAGTGGGTCATTGACAGCACCTTCGAGCTGTTCATGGACCTGGGGGCCAACGATGAGCAGGCAAGCCACCACCACCCTCTAGGGGGGTTTGGATTAGGGGGTTCGGGTTGAAAGTAACACTTCCTCTGACTTGGAAAGCTGATGGGAAGCGAGCAAGTCACCACCACCCTACTGGCATTGCTAGGCAGCATGACAGTGTGCTTGAGGGGGCTGGGGGGGTGCAGGCTTGGCAGGCCTAGCAGGCGGAGATTGAGCCCTGTCGATCGTGGTGTGGTGGTGGGCAGGGTATGGGAAGGCAGTGTATGGCTGCAGGCTGACCCCACTGTGCTCTGCTTCCATGTGCTTTCATGTGCTGTGCTTTGTCGTCCTGCGCAGTGTGACTTCCCTGTCATCTATGCCTCAGGCTTCCAGGGCATTGCCGGCTACAGCGTGGACAAAATGGCTACGGACTTGGAGCCTCTGTTCCAGGTGATGCAAACTGCCTGGCTGCCCGCTTGCCCGCCCGCCTGCCTGCCTGCCTGCCTGCCTGCTCACCATCGTGACCCTGCCTGCCTCGTTGCAGACCATTGTAAAGGAAGTGGCTCCTCCCAAGGCGGCTCCCACTGCACCCCTCCAGCTGCTGGTGGCCAACATCGACTATGATGTGCACATGGGTCGCATTGCTGTTGGCCGCGTATACAACGGCACCATTAAAAAGGGACAGCAGGTCAGTGACTGGGGCAGGCAGAGGCAGGTCAGCAGCAATGCTTGAACAGGGTTGAGGAGGGCGTGGTGCTTGCTGCAGGCTGCCAGCCTAACCTCACAGTATGCCACAGGGCAGGTATAGCCCAGCCTCACAGCCTGTGGAGGTGTGGTCGTGTGTGCAGGTGGTGATTTGCTCATCCCTGGAGCCCGGGGTCACTCGCACTGCCAAGGTGCGACTGGCTTTGGCAGTTATGGTTGCGCTGGCTTGCTCGCCTGCTACAAAACTGTGTTAAAGCTAGCCAGCTGCCTTGTTACCCACTTCAGTCTGCTACTCCCCATTCTGCCCCTCAATCCTACTTGTTGCTTTTGGTGAGACTGGCTTCAATGGCTGTGGGGTGTGCCTCCTGTGCTTTAACACCAGCTGGCTTGTTTGCGCTGGCTTGCTCACCTGCTCTAGTGCTAGGTGCTAGCTAGTTGCCTGCCGCCTGCCATGCCGCCCACTCTCCATTCTCCCATTTTGTCCCTTGGATGCCACCTGCCATGCCACCCATGTACCCACTTTCCATTGCTCCTCAACTCAACCTGTTGCTTCTGTTTCTTCTTGTCCTTGTACTTCTTTTACCAGGCAACGGAACTGTTTGTGTATGACAACTTCGTCCGGGTGCCTGTGGACGAGGTATCTGCTGGGGACATCTGCGCCATGTGCGGCGTGTCGGTAAGTGCCTGCAAGAGGGTGACTCGTGCTGATGCTGTCTTTGTCTGCTGGCGATGCATGTCTTCAGCTGTTGTCATGGCAGAGGTGATCGCTAGAGGTGATGTAGCTGGTGGCGTCCATCAGGCCAAATAGTGCCTGTGTTTGCTGCCCCATTGGCCTGGTAAGGCCATCAAAGCCCTGTAGTAGCCTGTACCAAGGCTGATAACCCTATGTAGCTGCTCACTGCCTGTGCTTTATTAGCCCAAAGCACAGTGCTGCCTATCGCATTTGTAGGCAAAAGAGGTTGTAGGCAGCAGTTCATATCATCTTCGTCTGTTGGGAGGAGTACGGGTAGGCACATGTAGTCACATGCTGATGCTGTCTTTGTTTGTTGGCGATGCATGTTTTCAGCTGTTGTCACTGCACATGGGAGGGTGTTTGGGCTTCCATTGGGCTTCCCATTGCTTGCATGCCATTGGCATAAGCATCATTGCATGCAATGCATGCGATGCCTTGAGTAGAAGTAAAGAAACAATCCCACCAATGCTCGCATCACATGTCAGTATCAGGGGTGTAGCAGAAGCCAGGTGTCAGTAACAGGCTGGCCAACACGTTAGTGTGCAACTTTGCCTGTTGTGACTTGGGGCTGGGGAGGCTATCCGAAGTCATCCAACTACAGGCAGCGCACGTGGTCTAGTGGTAGAATACCACCCTGCCAACAGGCAGCATAGTTCGGTGGAGACCCGAGTTCGATTCTCGGCGTGCGCATTTTGTCGCGGGACTTCAGTGCTAGTGACAATCCCACGCGATGTCTCACTTTCGTGTACGGGAGTTCCAGTGTGATGCCGCACCCGCAAATAAATTAGTAGGAAGACATTATCCGCAATTGCTGGTTTGTAGGCACTTGTTATTGAACAGGGGGCAAGTTTGGGCGTTAAGGAGTTTGTAGGCATTGGTTCATACATGTTATGTTTGTCGTCACCGCAAGTGTGGCCTGCCCCCACCTTGTGTGCAGGATATCAAGATTGGTGACACCATCTGTGCGCGTGACTCCCCTGTGGCGCTGCCCACCATCAAGGTGGAAGACCCCACAGTGAACATGACCTTCAAGGTCAACACCTCGCCCTTTGCTGGCAAGGAGGGCAAGTTTGTGACGTCTCGCAACCTCAAGGTGCAGCCAGGGCGGATTTAGGGGCAGAGGCAGGGTTAGGTGTGTCTTTAAAGTGGGAGGATGGTCGCAATGGTGGGACAGGGCTAGGTAATCTTGGTTACAAATTGGGCAGGCAGGTATCAACTGTTGTAGGCTCCAGAAGTGGCAATACTAAGGGATGAGTCAAGTTGCTTCATGCGGGGGGAGGGAAGAGGGTTGGGGTAATGGTAGCCTAGCCATGACTTTGTGGCCCTGGGGTAGTTGTGGCACTGGGCACTGGGGTGTCTACAATGTAGAGTATGGCAGCACACATAGTTGTTATGCAGCGGCTTGCAGTTGTTCCGTGAGGTGTGGTGCGAGACTGCCTACCCTGCCCTGCTGCTTAGCTGCTCTGCTGCCTTGTCCTGCTGCGCAGGAGCGACTTGACAGGGAGTTGGAACGCAACCTTGCCCTCAGGGTGGAGCCCGGCGAGACAGCAGACGCCTTTGTGGTCAGCGGGCGCGGTACTCTGCACCTGGGCATCCTGATTGAGAACATGCGGAGAGAGGGGTTCGAATTCGAGATTGGGCCCCCTAAGGTGGGTGCGAGGGCCTGGTGTGTTGGTGACATCAGTTCAGGGTCAAAGGGGTGCGATAAATGGAGTGCACAGGGAAAAGAGTAGGGTGGGCCTGGGAGCCTGGTGCTAGGGCCCAGGGGGTCTTTTGGTGCCATCCGCTTAGTGTGCAGGGGGCAAATGGTGGGTTTGGGGTAGGCTGGCTGGGATGCATGGAGTGTGACGTGATAGCAGGATGACGTTGGCTGTTTGAGAGGTACACTGAGCCTAGGTCACGGGGCCATGGAGCTGGTTGGTGGCAAACCAAGCTGGGTCTGGGAGGCTCATGCCACTGTCAGGTATCAGTGGGATACCAGGTGCTGGTCCAGGGTGCTGATTGGCAGTGGAGGCTGAGGCAGTTGTGGGTGGCCAGCGGCCAGGAAACTGGTGAGAGAGGGCGGTGGGACCATGCTGATGCATCAGACTGCTGCCGCTCTAATGAGCTGCAGGTCATCACACGGCAAGTGGATGGAAAGACCCTGGAGCCGTATGAGGATGCCATCGTGGAGGTGTCTGAGAACTACGTGGGCAGTGTGGTGGAGCTGTTTGCACAGCGCAAGGGGGAGATGACGGACCTGCAGCCCTCACTTGGGGTGAGAGAGAGGGGTGCGGGGCAGCACACAGCCACCTCACCATGTGCAGCAGCAGCACAACATTATCACATGGCAACCTCCTATCACAGACGAAGCTGCATGAACCAAAGAGCAGGTTGGGTATGTTTGCAGGGCACCAGCTGCGTGTTTCGTGTTTGGTGCCCCTCACTTGGTGCTGGGTGTGGGTGTGAATGTGTGCATGCTTGCAGAGCAGCAGTCGCCTGACCTTCCGCATCGCCACCCGTGGACTGCTGGGCCTGAAGAATGCGCTGCTGACTGCAACACGCGGCACAGGCGTCATGAACACAGTGAGTAGGCAGGGCAGGGCAGGGCAGGACAGGGGCGCCAAAGCATGCCCAGGGTGGGGCTAGGCAACCTGACGGGAGGCGTGACCCGCAACGCAAGGGACCAAAATCATGGGGACAGCTGCACAGGAGCATCAGCATAAGTGCCAGCACTTGTATGGATTGACTTGGCAAGATGGTGATGAGCGAGCCTATGTTCTCGACCTGACTGATTATCGAGGCTATCCTAAGTGTTGCGCTGTGTTGCCTTGAAAGGGATGTTGTATGTGTTGCTGCATTGTCTTTTCCAGTCCTGCTTCTGCCCTCACGCCTTGCCCTGCTGTACACTCTGCTGCCAGATCTTTCGGGAGTATGCGCCCTTAGCTGGCGAAATCCTGATGCGGGACGCTGGCTCCCTGATTGCTTTTGAGACCGGGACTGCCACCGCATACGCCATGGAGACTGCACAGGTGTGTGGGCTGGGCTGGGCTTAGCGCTGGGCATTCCCGCATGATGTGGTCAGCCCCTAGCTTTGTCTGTCTCATCAACTGCCTCCACTTGTTTCAGCCCTGGTGCTGCTGCTGCTGCTGCTGCTGCCTGGCCTGCAGGACCGTGGCCAGCTGTTCATGCGGCCCGGAGACAATGTGTATGAGGGGCAGTGTGTGGGCCAGCACTCCAAGGCTGGTGACCTCAAGATCAACATCTGCAAAGCCAAGGCCCTGACAAACATGCGTGCAGCTGGCAAGGACCACAAGGTGAGCAGTAGAGCAGATGCAGGGCAAGGGCAGGTTGTGTGGTGTGGCTAGGGAGTGAGGTGTGAACACAGGATGTGTGAAAGTGCATGGCTGAGTGGAGATGAGCGTAAGACTGGCCACAGGTGAAGTGATTGTGGCTGAATATGCTCTGGGAGTTGGAGAAAATACAGTAACAGCATCAGCAGTAGCAGCAGCAGCATCATCCGTTTGAGTTGCATGCAGGTGGAGGTTGATGGTGGGGCTTGAGGTGGTCACTGCACTTAATGTGGTGTCCACGAATTGTGGTGTTGGTGCATCACATGTGTGTGTGTGTGTCGCATGCAGGTGGGGCTTGATGAGCCGCGCATCATGTCCCTGGACGATGCCCTGGAGTATATCAATGATGACGAGCTCGTAGAGGTGAGCAGGGGCTGGTGGGCAGGCAGGAAGCTAGAGGGAGGCAGACAGGTGGTGAGGGTCGAGGTAGCATGCGGCAAGGAATGCAGGCTAGCATTTGTGACCTCATCCACTGTGGGGTGGGGTGGGTGTTGGGCGTAGCAGAGGTGAGCTGGTTGAATAAGAGCAGCAGGGCATCATGGCATTGTGGCGGCTGCTGTGGTTGCAGGTCACACCAAAGAGCGTGCGCATCCGCAAGGATCCCTCCAAGGCCGGCCGCGGCCGCCGGCAATGAGCAACTCCCCAGCCACACTGCCATCCCCTGCTCTCGCAGCCGTCGTCGCTCTTGCCCCCCTGCCCCCCTGCCATGCATGTGCCTGGCGAATAGCAGCTGATACATGCTGGGGGTGGCCTAGTCAAGCAAGTGGTTGGTGGGGTGTGTGCGTGTGGCTTGGCCCTAGCAGCTGCTGCTGCTGCTGTGCATGCATGCACCTCATCCTGTCAGCATGTTGTCAGTGTTGAGGGTTATGGCTGGTGCATGTTGCATGGCGGGGGAGGTTTCTGTGGTAGCGCTGTTTCTTTGTGTTCACTCCTTGACCCTGGCATACAGAGGACATGGTCGCATCAGCTAACCTGCCTCTTGTGTTCACGCTGTGGTCCTCCTCAGTTCATGCTGCGCTTGTATGCCAGGTCAGTTGGTGCAGCGAGAAGTGTGAGAGGCCCGAGCGTGGCTGCAAGTGGGGCTTTTCCCCCTGAGGATGTGTATGACCTGCCCGGGGTGTGCCCCAGCTGGCCAGGCATTGTGTAGTATATGACTGCGGTGGTGACTATCAGGCGTTTTGCCATAACACGGGATTTCGGCTGTGTGTGCATGGCAGTCCGAACATACGTGCATGTATGGTAATTGACAGCCCTAGGTGTGGAGTTTGCGTTCAACTGAAAAGTTGATATGGTGAGTCTATTTTCGACCTGTTCACTGCTATCGGTTTTTCATATTTTGCTGTCAGCATGGGTAAGGTCGGCAATATGGTATGAGCTGTGGTAATTGTAGCTTGTGCAAGCCCAATAGATCTCCCATGTCATACTGCGTCCATTCGCCCATGTTGGGCAAAGTCATGCAGTGATGTTGATGCAAAATGACTCCTCGACATCCGTGGGCATTTGTTGGAACGCATGGAATGTGTAGAAGCTGAAGGAACCACGTCGTACGCGATCGATCGTGGTGTGATGATGTCACTTACACCGCTTAAGCCGTCAGCCGTTAGGCTGCTAGGCCGCCCTCCCCCTCTAGGGGTTCGGGATTTTCTGTAACGCACTTCAAAGCAAGGTGCACATGGGCTCAACATTAAGTCATGCAAGTTCTCATTACTGTTCTGGAAAGTTATGGCAAACTCCGGCTGCGCCCTGATGGAGCAGGGCAGTGCACTCAAAGATGAAATGCATGGCGTCATCGATCGTGATAGATGGCTTACACCGCTGCGATCCATCGACAAGTTGTATTGATGTCAGGTGAATCAGTATGCTTAGAAAATGAGCTCCAGCCCTAGCCAGAGCACAAGAGGTAAGGGGTGGACGAGTGTAGCCCCCAATTTGTGAGGGCCCCTGGATGCACTTAATCATTCAGGTCAGGCGCCCCCAACTAATAGAAAACCGACCCCTGGTAGTAGGACGGCTATAACTCAGCATTAACTGCGCCAAAAAGCACGCTAGATGATCTGCAATGTAGGCAACCCAGCCAGCTAACTTTCCACCATCTCCAAACAATGTTGATGAGGATAACTGCAGTGACGAAACATTCCCCTGCCCATTTCACTTTTCATCACAGCGGGCAGGCCAGGCACCAGGGCTGATGCCCCGCCCAGGGCAGGGCGGGGCGGGGCGGGGCGGGGCGGGGCGGGGCGGGGCGGGGCGGGGCGGGGCGGGGCGGGGCGGGGCGGGGCGGGGCGGGGCGGGGCGGGGCGGGGCGGGGCGGGGCGGGGCGGGGCGGGGCGGGGCGGGGCGGGGCGGGGCGGGGCGGGGCGGGGCGGGGCGGGGCGGGGCGGGGCGGGGCGGGGCGGGGCGGGGCGGGGCGGGGCGGGGCGGGGCGGGGCGGGGCGGGGCGGGGCGGGGCGGGGCGGGGCGGGGCGGGGCGGGGCGGGGCGGGGCGGGGCGGGGCGGGGCGGGGCGGGGCGGGGCGGGGCGGGGCGGGGCGGGGCGGGGCGGGGCGGGGCGGGGCGGGGCGGGGCGGGGCGGGGCGGGGCGGGGCGGGGCGGGGCGGGGCGGGGCGGGGCGGGGCGGGGCGGGGCGGGGCGGGGCGGGGCGGGGCGGGGCGGGGCGGGGCGGGGCGGGGCGGGGCGGGGCGGGGCGGGGCGGGGCGGGGCGGGGCGGGGCGGGGCGGGGCGGGGCGGGGCGGGGCGGGGCGGGGCGGGGCGGGGCGGGGCGGGGCGGGGCGGGGCGGGGCGGGGCGGGGCGGGGCGGGGCGGGGCGGGGCGGGGCGGGGCGGGGCGGGGCGGGGCGGGGCGGGGCGGGGCGGGGCGGGGCGGGGCGGGGCGGGGCGGGGCGGGGCGGGGCGGGGCGGGGCGGGGCGGGGCGGGGCGGGGCGGGGCGGGGCGGGGCGGGGCGGGGCGGGGCGGGGCGGGGCGGGGCGGGGCGGGGCGGGGCGGGGCGGGGCGGGGCGGGGCGGGGCGGGGCGGGGCGGGGCGGGGCGGGGCGGGGCGGGGCGGGGCGGGGCGGGGCGGGGCGGGGCGGGGCGGGGCGGGGCGGGGCGGGGCGGGGCGGGGCGGGGCGGGGCGGGGCGGGGCGGGGCGGGGCGGGGCGGGGCGGGGCGGGGCGGGGCGGGGCGGGGCGGGGCGGGGCGGGGCGGGGCGGGGCGGGGCGGGGCGGGGCGGGGTAGGCTGTAAGTTGGGGACAGTTGGGGGCAGAGTAAGTCAGCTCCCATCTATTTTCCTACTTCCTTCGGCTGGGTCGTTGGCTGGGTCGTCGAAGTCGCCTCGTTCCTATCAAGCAGCGTAGAAGGTCGGAGCAAGGGCAGCTAACTAAGTTCGACGCATGGTGGGGCAGTTGCCTGCATCGTTACCAACATTCGCCCTTCGCCCGCCGAGCCCATCCTATGCTGTCTGCTTATTGGCAGGTGGCAGCCATGTTCAACTCTACACTTGAGGCGCTGCTACAGCACGACTCTGTGCGTACTGTAAACGGGGCAAGTATGAGCAGATGAGCAGTTGAGCAGATGAGCAGCACTGAGGCAGCCCCCTTGTCCCTCACTAGGGCCTCCATTTTAGCAGGACCTAGCAACGGCCACTAGCAGCCACTAGCAGCCACTAACTAGATCCGGCTCAAACAGTGTTATTGGGCTGTGTGGAGTAAACCCAGTGCACATGGCACATGAGCCCGCCTACCACCTACACTATTGCCTGACCCGAGGGCTATGATGTAGAGTTGGCATGACAAAACATGCACTAATTGTAAGCTGATGACAGCTCAAAGTGGGGGGGGCACACATTACTGTGCCTCAGCAGGCTGCTGCTGCTGCTGCTGGGCCTGGGGTGGCTTGTCTCGCAGCCGCTTGTAGCCCAGGCCAGGGTACTCCTTGCCCTTGGCTGGCAGAGCTCCCTGGTCTGGCCAGTAGCACAGTTCCAGCGGCCGCCACCTGCTCTCCCCAATGCGCTGCATGTTCAATGCTGCATTGCAGTCCCTGTCCAGCCATCTGCCTGGCTGTGGTGCTGGCTTGGCTTTGGCAGCCTTGCCCTTGCCCTTGCCCTTGGTGGGCTCGGCTGCCCCTGGCTCAGCCTTGGTGCGCTTGCTGCGCTTGGCTGGCTGGGGTGTGCTGGGCCCTGGCTCTGAGGCTGCTGGCTGTGTGGCTGCCTGGCCGCTGCATGGGGCCTGTGGGGGCCTGCGGGGGGCCACTACAGGGCACCACACCAGGCCCCGCACTGGCTGGCCACACTCCTGGCTCCAGGCTGGGCGCACCAGGCGCTGTTCCACCTGCCCTGCTGTGGGCTTCCAGCCTGCGGGTCTTGTGGCACTGAGTGTGTTCAGCTCCACCTCACAGGGCTGCTTGCCATTTACTGCTGAGCTGACCCGGCTGGTGCGGTGCTCATCCACGGGGGTAGGGGGGGAGCATCAGGGGGTTGGGGAGGCTGCACGGCTGGAGGCTGAGGGGCGCTGGGGGAGCCGGGGGTAGGATAGCCCACCAGGCAGGTGAGAAAAATGCGCAATACAAACAAAGAGGCGATCACGCGGAGCTGAGAGTGGATCTCAGCCCGCAGCCGGAGGTGCTCCCTCAGCTTGCGCCTGGTCTTCTTGCAGCCGCGCAGCACTGCGCCCTCGGGGACCTTGATGACCTGCAGCCAAGCGAGGTTGCCATTTTGACAGGCCAAGGCACAAGGCGGGGTCAACACAAACAGTGCGGGGACACATAAGGAAGGGGCGGCACCTGACGTCGACGCGTGGTCCAGCCATCTCGACGATCCTGTCGTTGCTTGCCTTGGGCGGAACGAGACACTGCGATGGAACCAACAGGAGCGACGGGTTATCTCACAGCGCGTAACTCACGTCTAGGGCTCACGTCACGGCTGGGGACACGAACCTTTATGTTTTTGTCGCTACACTTCCGCTTTTTCTTAGCCATCACGCGATGCGCAGTGCGACGGGCGGTGGCCTTTTCTATCAATTTGGGTTTCCCGTGAAAAAATACACGATTGTGTGAAAATAGTGCTCTGTTACAGCCTTGGTCGTACGCAACACCCACGGCGCCGAGGCAGTGGTCCAGCCCCTGCAGCTCCAGCAGGCTGTCAGCCCTCCACAGGCACCCCTGACGGCCAGGCTGCACAGGGGCCAGCTGGCCTCACCAGCCACAACCTGCGCTTCACCCTCACTGACTGCTGTGCCATACCCTTGTCAGTGTCAATGCACTCAACACCCACTCATCACCCACATTGCTTTGACCCCTGCCAGCCATTGCCATCCTCGTCGCTGAGGCGGTGGGGCTGGGCCACCTCTTACCACGCCTGGGGTTGCTTGCCCCATGTGTTGTGGGCACCAGTAACCTCCTGCTACTCCTGAAGCAGCTGCCAGGTTGGGTGGTGCTGGTGGTGAGGGGCCTGCTCCCATCATCCCGGCTGCTGCTGCTAACCCTCCCAGCTGGCTGCAACAGAGGCATCACACACAGACGGTGCAGGGCAGCGCTGTTGGGACAGCAAGAGCTGCAGCCTCTGCTTGAAGCTGGACGCGGCCGGCTGCCTGGTAGTCTGGATTGATGGCGACCAGCTTGCAGGCTTCATAGCCGCTCGCAAGAAGACCAGGCGCAAGCTGCGGGAGCACCTCCGGCTGCGGGCTGAGATCCACTCTCAGCTCCACGTGATCGCCTCTTGTTTGTATTGCGCATTTTTCTCACCTGCCTGGTGGGCTACCCTACCCCCGGCTCCCCCAGCGCCCCTCAGCCTCCAGCCGTGCAGCCTCCCCAACCCCCTGATGCCCCCCCCCTTACCCCACTCCCCCCACGGGCCCCTGCCCAGCCTGCCCAGCCTGCCAGCATGGAGTGTGACACCGACTCTGACTCCGAGTCAGACTGTGACTCTGATCCAGAGCCACAGTCTGACTCGGAGTCAGAGTCAGAGTCAGAGCCAGAACCTGAGCCAGTCACGCAACCCCCCCAAAGGCGCTGCAGCGCCCGCCTGGCAGCCCTTGCACCCGCAGCACCCACTGGCCCTCCCTTGCCCCTTGACTGCGAGGACCCCCTGATGCTGAGGCAGCTGAAAGACTTCTGCATGTTCTTCGCCAACCCAAACTTCTAGACATGCTACAACCAGCTGCAGCGGCGCCGTGTGCGCAACCGCCACCCCATGCTCATGCCAGCCTTTGAGGACCCCAGCAACCAGGCGCTTGTGGCCAAGCTGCAAGAGCTAGGCAGCATCTACCTGGCGGGTGACGCCAACACCATCGACGCACACTACATGCAGCTGGCGGTGGCCATGCAGCAACACTACTCCAACCCAGGCAAGTCATGGTGGTGACTAGACCCTAGACTTGGACCTGACCTTATACCTGACCTGACCTGACCTGGACCTGACCTTATACCTGACCTTATTCCTGACCTGACCTTATACTTGACCTTATACCTGACCTTATACCTGACCTGACCTTATACCTGACCTTATACCTGACCTTATACCTGACCTGACCTGACCTGACCTGACCTGACCTGACCTGACCTGACCTGACCTGACCTGACCTGACCTGACCTGACCTGACCTGACCTGACCTGACCTGACCTGACCTGACCTGACCTGACCTGACCTGACCTGACCTGACCTGACCTGACCTGACCTGACCTGACCTGACCTGACCTGACCTGACCTGACCTGACCTGACCTGACCTGACCTGACCTGACCTGACCTGACCTGACCTGACCTGACCTGACCTGACCTGACCTGACCTGACCTGACCTGACCTGACCTGACCTGACCTGACCTGACCTGACCTGACCTGACCTGACCTGACCTGACCTGACCTGACCTGACCTGACCTGACCTGACCTGACCTGACCTGACCTGACCTGACCTGACCTGACCTGACCTGACCTGACCTGACCTGACCTGACCTGACCTGACCTGACCTGACCTGACCTGACCTGACCTGACCTGACCTGACCTGACCTGACCTGACCTGACCTGACCTGCAGAGCGCATTGTCAAGCTGTACGCCAAGGCAGCCAGGGCCCAGCTAGGCTGGAGCGGGGAGGAGGCGCAGCTGTTCATCAGGATGGCGTGTGGGTATGGCATCAACGCCCACAGCTCGGAGCTGAAGGCCGCCACCCTGGACAAGGGCCATGTGGCGGACCTGATAGAGGAGGCCAACAAGCACCGCCGCCTACTGGGCATGAAGAAGGAAGGCTCCCTGCAGGACACCCTGCCCCTGCCCTGCCGCATGCGCCATGCAGTGCATGTGTGCCGGTTGCTAGAGCGGTGGCAGCAGCCCCACACACCCCCTGTGCCAGGGCAGCCAAAGCGCGGCAAGAGGCATGGGGTTGGTCCCCGGACCCTGACCTGCCCACCCCCCTTCACCCTCACCCCCATGGCCAGGGTGGGGGTGCACTTCATCAAGGTGGACAGCAGGGTGCTGCATGGGGTGTGCAGGCAGCTGGGCCTGACCAAGGAAGCCCGGGCAGCTTTCACCTCCCAGCCAGCACTGAGTGATCACTGGGCCAGGTGGTTCAACACCAACAAGCTTCGCAACAAGGAGTTTCATTTCGAGAGGTTGATGGACACAGATGGTGTCAGCGTGTGCGTGCACTACACGCGCGCCCTTCCCCCTCCTCCAGCCCCACCTCCAGCTGCCAGCAGCAGCAGCACCAGCAGCCGCCCAAGTGCAGCAGCAGCAGCGGCCCGTGCGGTGGGGCTCCCCCACATAGATTGGGGTGGGCATCGACCCCGGCGTCACCCAGGCAGTCAGCGCAGCCTCTGGGGTGTGGGATCCAGCAACAGGCCAGCTCAAGGCAGACCAGCTGCGCCGGTGGAAGCTGACCAAGGGCGAGGTGAAGCATGCCAGCGGCCTGCACAATGCCCGCCGTGACACAGAGCGGTGGCTAGCACCGATCAAGCCCCACCTCCAGCACCTGGCAGCAGCCAGCTCAGCCGGCACCTCCCTGGAGGCCAACCTGAAGCACATCACCGTCACCCTGGCCACATGGCTGCTAGTAGGTACTACTGATCCGGCTCAAATGGAGGCCCTAGTGAGGGACAAGGGGGCTGGACCACTGCCTCATCTGAGTCTGGGGAGCCTGCTTGGGGTGCAGGGGTGTCCCCCTAGTATTTATGTATGCATAAGGATGATGAACTTACATGTACATAGTCTCTCACCTCCTTAC
The DNA here is from genome assembly GCA_030144725.1 of Haematococcus lacustris. NCBI lineage: Eukaryota > Viridiplantae > Chlorophyta > Chlorophyceae > Chlamydomonadales > Haematococcaceae > Haematococcus > Haematococcus lacustris. Next base: position 547,150 of record JASKMD010000021.1, on the reverse strand, counting down.
CGCCACCCAGTTGCTGCCTTTCATTACCCTTGGTAGGTTGTTACAGTGGCCAGTGGGGTAGCAGCTGACACCAGGCTTGCCTAGGTCAGCTAGGGGGCCACGATGTATTCTAGTTGTAGTCTCTTTTCGCCCTCAGCTAAGGACTTACATTCGAGTGCAGTTGCAGTCTCCTACTTGCCCTGGCATGCAAACCAATGCAAATGATTGACAATAGGGCTGTAAGGTCTTGGGCGAAACTTCTGACACAGGAACAGAATGAGAATCCACGGTTTATATATCAACATTGGCCCACCCTTCCACCCACCCCATGCCCCTCAGGATCACAGCCAGCGGGTGGCCACCCGCACTGAGTGTGAGGAGCACCCAGGCATTTACCACCCTAGCACCTAACTGGCGGAGGAGGCCGGCCATGTGCAGCCGCCGACCTCACTTTCCTCTGAACTTCCCTCGGACGGCGAATGCTTGGCCGCACTCCGGTTCGATGATGACTTGTTGCAAACCTGAATGAAGTGAACGATGAGTCCATCAGATGTCCCCAAAAAGACGCGCCCGGTCTCGCGCCCCGTCTCCTCCGCACCACACATAACCGAGTGGAGGGATGCCGAGAGGAGTCATCATCACAATCACGCAACTTCCGTGGCCGAGCGCCTCCGTTTAGCTCCCATATCTCCATCCGTTAACTTCGGCGAGCATGCGTTGCCACGCTTGGTCCGCTTGCCATGCGCGCTTGCTGAGGAAGTTGCGGACAGCGCAGCAAGCGAACGGGGGCTCTTACTACGGCGCCTCGTGCTAGAAACGGCAGCAGCACCAGCCGCCAGGGACGGCGAGACGTCCACCGCGGTTTGAGGACCAGGACTAGGGGTGTGCAGGGGGTTTGCGTCGCAGCTTGCATGCGTGGCGGGCTCTGGCGGCCACTTTAGGGAGGTAGGCATGCTCCTGCCGCGATCAGATGGGGAGGCCAGGCCTGACTCTGCGGTGGCAGTGAGCAGTGTAAAAACCACAAGGCCAGGCAAGCCTGTTGCATGACAGCTCAAACTGGTGACCTGCTCCTAGACATCCCCTATGCATTGCAGAGGGTGACAGAGGTGCAGCTTGCCAACCCTGCGGGCTGAGGGTAGCAGTGCAAGCTACTAGGGCAAGGAGGGTTGAGGTTTGGAGGACTATCAGAGGTATAGGTTGCCTTGAGTTAAGGCAGAAGAAGCAGCTTTGAGTGCTTGCTGTTGGTAAATAGGGCCTTGACTGCGTTGCTCCGGTTGGGTGCTCCCCCTGGGACGAGGGCTGTGCTGTCATTTAGCCGGCTATAATATGCACAGCTGTAGTGCAGGCTGTGCATGCTACGGGTCACACTGTGCACACTCCGCCCCCCATGAAACTAGGCTGTCCATGCATACACGCCTCAGGTTGTGCATGTGCATGTGCATGTGCATGTGCATGCTCCTCCCTCCATGCGGTCAGAGGGTGTGGCCCACCTGCTGGTTTCAGGTCCTGCGGTGACAGAGCTGTAGCCTGGGGAGGAGCAGCAGCAGCAGCAGGCAGTGCCTGGGCCTCAAGAGCCGGGGGGGGCGGCAGGACTGGGCCTTGCGACAGGGGCTGGTGCACACGGGCGCTGGGGGAGGGGCTGCAGCCCAGCTGGGGGGGGGGAGGTGTCAGCTGCTGGGGGGGAGGTGTCAGCTGCTGGGGGGGAGGTGTCAGCTGCTGGGGGGGAGGGGGGGGAGGGGCGCTGGGGGAGGGGCTGCAGCCCAGCTGCTGGGGGGCTTCAGGCACAGCGGCTGCTGCGGCTGCAACTGGCTGGGGGGCCAAGACACCAGGCGGGTCAGGCAGGGCGGCTGCTGCCCACCCTGCGCATGCCAGTGGGCTGAGCAACGTTGTGGCAGCCAAGCTGATGCGGCGACGTCTGACGGGTAGAGCAAGAGGGCAGCGCACAGCCACCGCCTGTCTCTGGTCTTGCTGCTGGGTTGGGTGAGGTGCGGGGTGTGATGTCACTCTGTTGCCAGGCTGCTGCTGTTGCGGGGAATCTGGGGGTGGCTCCTGCTGCTGTGGTGAGTGGTGGCGGCGGTGGGTGGGGGCGGGGCTGGGGGAGGGGGGTGCAGGGGCTGGGGGAGGAGGCTGGGGGGGGGGGAGGGGGAGGGGGAGGAGGGTGCAGGGGCTGGGGGAGGAGGGTGCAGCGGGCTGGACTGTGGCCAGCTGTGGCTCCCCTGAACTAGTGGAAGGGCCGTGAGCTGCAGGGTCAGCAACAGCAGCAGCAGTGACGGCAGCAGTGTGTCAAGGGGCAGGGGCGTGAGCAGGGGCAGGGTCAGGAGGGCACACGCAGGGGCAGGGGCAGGGGCAGGGGCAGGGGCAGGGGCAGGGGCAGGGGCAGGGGCAGGGGCAGGGGCAGGGGCAGGGGCAGGGGCAGGGGCAGGGGCAGGGGCAGGGGCAGGGGCAGGGGCAGGGGCAGGGGCAGGGGCAGGGGCAGGGGCAGGGGCAGGGGCAGGGGCAGGGGCAGGGGCAGGGGCAGGGGCAGGGGCAGGGGCAGGAGGGGTAGAGGGAACAGGGTGAGAGCCCCCTTATTGCCCTCGACAGCTGGGCCAGCCAGCTCTGAGGCAGCAGGCAGCAGGCAAGTAAGCCGGGGCCCTACCTTGGTTGCTGTGTGTGCCAGCAACATGGCGCGGTGTTTCCGCCTCATCCACCAACACAGCCCCAGGGGCACCCGCTGCAGCACTGCTCGCTGCTGGATGCCTGGCCCAGGGCAGCATGGGGCAGCTGGCAGAGTGGGTGCTGGCCAACCCAGCCAACAGCCTCCTCTTCAGCATTGACCGGGAGGCTGAGGGCAGTGCAGGGAGTGTGGGGCGGGCTGTGCGGTACTCCGGCTGTGAGCAGCCCAGCAGTGGGTGAGAGGGTGAGTCTGCCAGCTGCTGCGCCTGCTGCATGCTCTGCTGGACACAGGGCAGGGCGCACATGGCTGCGTGGCAAGACACCCCCTGCGGCTGCTCCTCCTGCGGCTGCTGCCCCTGCTGCTGCTGCTGCTGCTGCCCCTGCTCCTGCTGCTGCTGCTCCTCCTCCTGCTGCTGCCCCTGCTCTTGGAATGACTGTCGAGGAGGGGAGGGTGAGGGTGAGGGGAGGGGTGGTGGTGAGAGATGAGGGGGTGAGGAGGGGTGAACAAGAGCGTCCTGGCTGGTGCAGGTGGGCCCACTGCCACCGCCCACACTGACACACGGAGGTGACCCTGCTGCCTGACTGCCCTGTTCCATTGATAGTGTCATTGCTGCTGATGCTAAGGCAACAGGTGCTGAGACAGTGGTGGAGGTAGCGGCAGCAGGAGCATCAGCAACAGCCTTTTCAATCAGCGGTGGTGGTGGCGGTGGTGGCAGTGGTGGTGGTGGTAGGGGGGGTGCAGGGGTGGCGGTGGGGGTGGCAGTGGGGCCTTGCTGTGCCTCCTGCCTGCTGACCACACCAGGGTGACCCCCCTGTCCCCCCAAGCGCCTCCGCTTGCCACTGAGCTGCAGGCTGACCCGGTCGCTCAGCTGGCTGGCTGCCTGGGCAGTGGCCAGCGCCTGCTCCACACCGCCAGGGGAGGGGTTGATGCCCCTGCCCAGGCTGCTGCAGCAGCTGCTGAACTGACTTGGCCCAGCATTGTGATGCGGTAGGGAGGGTTGTGGCAAGAGGGGGCAGTCAGGCGGCGGGAACTGCAGCTGCTGCTCGGCTTCCAGCTCCTGCTGCTCTTGCTGCTGCTGCTGATGCTGATGCTGTGTTTCCTGCTGCTGCTGTTCCTGCTGCTGCTGCTGCTGCTGCTGTGCTCCCTGCTGCTCCTGCTGGTGTGGCAGGGGCAGTTCTGGTGGTGGGGGCTGGGGTGGCTGCTCTAGGGGGCTGGTCATCCAGTTGACAGCCCTGGCCCTGAGCTTGTTGCCTAAGGGAGGCAGCTTGACTCCCCCACACCAGACAAAGCAGACATCAGAGGGGCTGCCTAGCAGACCTAGACCTGAACCCATGCGCTTGTTCCGCGGCCCACCTAACACTGCCTGCTGCTGCTGCTGCTGCTGGGGTGGCTGCTGCTGGGGTGGCTGCTGCTGGGGTGGCTGCTGGGGTTGCGGCTGGGGCTGTGATGGCAGCTGAAGGGGCTGCTGCTTAGGCGGGGGCTGCTGTTCCTGCTTAGGTGCAGGTGGCTGGGGCGGGGGGTGGGGTGGCTGCTGCTGCTGCTGCTGAGGTGCAGGTGGCTGGGGCGGGGGGTGGGGTGGCTGCTGCTGCTGCTGCTGAGGTGCAGGTGGCTGGGGCGGGGGGTGGGGTGGCTGCTGCTGCTGCTGCTGAGGTGCAGGTGGCTGGGGCGGGGGGTGGGGTGGCTGCTGCTGCTGCTGCTGAGGTGCAGGTGGCTGGGGCGGGGACGGGGGGTGGGGTGGCTGCTGCTGCTGCTGCTGCTGCTGCTGCTGCTGAGGTGCAGGTGGCTGGGGCTGGGGCGGTGGCGGAGGGTGGGGTGGCTGCTGCTGCTGCTGCAGAGGTGCAGGTGGCTGTGGTGGGGGGTGCAGTTGCTGCTGTGCGTCACTGTGGTGGGTTAGGGTTGGGGTTGGGTCTGAAGGCACCCCGTCAGCATCATGGCTGTCAGGGTCATAACCCTGCTGCCAATACTCCATCCCACATTCATCGTCATCGCCACCACCATCGCCAGCATTAGGATCCGCCAGCGCAGCCACGGCAGCAGCAGAAGCCCCTCCCCCATGGCCCACAGTGCCACCAGCAGCAGCAGCAGCAGCAGCAGCAGCAGCAGCAGCAGGGGCAGCAGCAGGGGCAGCAGGGGCAGCAGGCCCCTCACCACCAGCCCAGTGACCCAGTGGGGGTAGGCTGGGTGGCTGGCTGGCTGCAGCTGCCTGATGTATCACTCCTGCCAGGCTGTTGACGGAAGCCTGCGCCAGCTGAAGGCACTGACGCCAGGGTATGGGCTCAGCCAGCTGCAGCTGCCCCTGCTGCCCCTGCTGCCCCTGCTGCTGATGCTGCTGCTGCCCCTGCTGCTGATGCTGCTGCTGCCCCTGCTGCTGCCCCTGCTGCTGCTCCTCCTCCAGCCCTAAGCCATGCTGCTGCCTGGGCAACAGCCGAGCACCCCCAGCTGCTGGCAGGCTGGGACCCACTACCCCTGCGCCTTGCCATGCTCCCACCCCCTCCTCCACCAACGCCTCATACCCCGCCCCTGGCTCTGCCCCCAGCCCTGACCTGCCCTCCTCTCCTGCCAGGTGGGGCGCCAGCTCAGCTGGCTGAGTGGAGCTGGGCTGCCGCTGCAGCAGGCCCTCTAGGTTTGGCACCCCCAGGTAGCCCAGCACCTGGATGACCCGCTGCTGGGTGGCTGTGCTCAGCTTCAATGTCAGAGCCCCTGCAGAGTGGGGCCATGAGGCAGTGGGGGGGCAGGGGCAGAGGGGGCAGGGGCAGAGGGGGCAGGGGCAGAGGGGGCAGGGGCAGAGGGGGCAGGGGCAGAGGGGGCAGGGGCAGAGGGGGCAGGGGCAGGGGCAGAGGGGGCAGGGGCAGAGGGGGCTCTGAAGGGGATATGAATAATGGTTTAGACATGGATATGAATATGGGGAAGGCAACGGACAGTGATACACGTCGAGATGCGGCCGAGGTGTGTATGGCCGCGGAGAAGAGGACGTGTTCAATAGGTTCGCGAAATGAGCGAGGCCGAAGCGATCATCTGGTAAATCGGAGGTCCGCGGCCCGTCAAGTATACAAAAAGCGTACCCCGTGGCCCGTCATTTATACAAAAGCGTACCCCGCTGCTCGTCATTTGTACAACAGCGCGGATGACAGCGGGTCACTAATCAAATGTTTGACTTTGCGACCCCTCAGAGATGAGCTGTATGACGGTAAGTCGAGGTGAGGGTGCACAGGGTGCTAAGGCTGCAGCCAGGGCAGGGCCACCCCCCTGCTGCTGTTGCTGCTGCCCTGCTGCTGCTGCCCTGCTGCTGCTGCCCTGCTGCTGCTGCTGCTGCTGCTGCTGCTGCTGCTGCTGCTGCTGCTGCTGCTGCCCTGCTGCTGCTGCCCTGCTGCCCTGCTGCTGCTGCCCTGCTGCTGCTGCCCTGCTGCTGCTGCCCTGCTGCTGCTGCTGCTGCTGCTGCTGCTGCTGCTGCTGCTGCTGCCCTGCTGCTGCTGCTGCTGCTGCTGCTGCTGCTGCTGCTGCTGCTGCTGCTGCTGCTGCTGGCCCCCCCTGGCTCCTCACCTGAGGCCAGCAGGCTGTGGGCCAGGCCCATGCACGTCATGACGCTGAGGCGCAGCCGCCCCTGCCTGTACAGCTCCGCCATCTCCTCCACCTCCTGGAGCCTCAGCGGCAGGAGGGGCAGCAGCAGGTGCTGCTCGTCAGCGGCCTGCCCCTGCACCGCGGCCTGCACCAGCTGGCTGTGGGCTATGGCGCTCAAGGCCACCAGGCCCCTGCTGGCCGTGTCAGCAGTCGCAGCAGTGGCAGCAGCAGTGGCCATGCAGGGGGCCTGGGGGGGAGGAGCAGGGGACGTGGCGGAGGGAAGGGTGTGGGTGGCAGGGGAGGGAGCAGAAGGAGCAGGCGGGGCAGCTGAAGGAAGGGAGAAAGCAGCCCCCGCTCCGCCCCTTGCCCCTGCTCCTCCCCTTGCCCCTGCTCCTCCCCTTGCCCCTGCTCCTCCCCTTGCCCCTGCTCCTCCCCTTGCCCCTGCTCCTGCTCCTGCCCCTGTGGCTGTGACTGGTGCAGCAGCCTGGATGGCCCTGGCGGCCGCTGCAGCGCGGGCTTTGGCTTTGGTGAGCCGCCTGGCTGCAGGCCGCAGCGCAGGGGCAGGGGGGGGCGGCACCGCAGGGGCCAGCAGAGGGCCAGCAGCAGGGGCAGGGGCAGGGGCAGGGGGGGGGACGGTGGTGACAGAGATGTCTAGGTCAGGGCCAGGGGTGGCACAGAGCGGGGAGGGCTGCAGCGGGTCAGGGCCAGGGGCTGGGGGGCTGGGGGGGCGCTGAGGGGGGAGGCGGGGCGCCGTGGGGTTGCCTCCCTGCCCCTCCCCATCCTGCCCCTGCCCCTGACCCTGCTGACCCCCTGCAGACCACCCGGTTAGGCCCTGGGCGCCCAGTGAGCCCTGAGGCCTGACAGCCAGCTCTCCACTGCCCTGTGCGGCGCACACCTCCACTGCATCGGGGGTCAGGGGGTGGGCGGGGAGAGAGGGATGAAGAGCAGCAGCAGCAGCAGCAGGGGTGTGGCCAGCTGGCTGGGGCACCCACCCATCCCGCCCTGCCTGCCCCCCTTGCCCCTGCTGCCGTCCCAAGCCCTCCTCCCCTGCATGTGGTCGCACAGCAGCCTTGGCAGCAGGGCCCCGAACCTGTTGCTGCTGCGGCTGCTGCTGCTGGTGGTGCTGCTCCTGCTGCTGCTCCTGCTGCTGCTGTATGCAGCCAGCAAGCGGATGCACTATGCGCTGATGATGTAGGGGGGGGGGAGGGAGGGGAGGGGGAGGCACAGGGGCAGCAGCTGGGGGGGTTGGCAGAGTCAGCTGCTGTGCCCCTGCTGCTGCTTCCGGGCTGAGCCAGCCCCTGGCTGCTGAGGGGCCCAGCCAGGGGGTCAGAGGGGGGGCTGGGGGGGAGAGCAGCAGTGGGTGCGGGGGGGGGTCTACAGACCAGGTGGGGGGGAGGGGGGCATCCACTGCCGCCCCCCAGGCCAGGCTGGGGGGGCCACTAGGGGCAGCCAAGGACTGGGTAGGGGGGTTAAGGCCCAGCCCGTATGCTTCCTGCCCCTGCCCCTGCTGCTGCTGCCCTAGCTGCTCCAGCCCCCCGTGCCCGTGCCCTAGCTGCCCCAGCCCCTGCCCTAGCTGCCCCCCGTGCCGCTCCAGCTGCAGCTGCTGCTGCTCCCGCCCCTGCTGTGTGGCCTGTCCAGCCTCCGCCCCTGCCTGCCTGCTGCTGTGTGCCACTGAGCTCTGCGCCCCCTCCCTCAGCTGCTGCAGCCAGGCTTGCATGCGGGGGTGCCCCAGGGCACTGCTGCTGCCCACACACAGGCTGGCTATGGGGCCGCTGGCCTTCCTGGCAGGGGGCAGCGTGCGGCAGACGGCGGCCGGCAGCTGCTCCTTGTTGGCCACACGCCACTGCCAGGAAAAGGTACAGCGGCACAAGCCTTCGCCTGGGGGCAGGCAGGTCGGGGCGCAGGCAGCGGGGGGGCAGGTGGTGTCGGTCTATGGGTCACAGTAGCAGGGGTGTGTCATGACAAGGTGTGGTGTACCAGTCACACTTCAAAGAGTGAGGCCGGGGGCCAGGCAGGCCATCAGATACAAATGCAGGGTGCACTCCCACCAGCAGGAGAGTGAAGCCCTATCAGCAGAAACTGGGTGTGACCAGACTACGCTATATGAAGTCGATGAGTTGGTTGGTCCTGACTGGATCGGTCCTCACTGCACTGCATGACGTCCTCGCGTTGATCAGACCACATCTGTGTAAGGTGTACGATAATGTAAGGTAAGGTAATGGTATGATTAGCTACAGGTTGCTGATACAGATTGTAGTCGGTTCAGCGGGTTTTACTTAGTTGTTAGTTGTTGGTTGTTGAAGTAGTTAGGTAACCTCCCAACCACCCTGGTCCAATCATCATAAGGGAGGCAAGGGAGGGGCAGGGGGGTGTAATGGGAGGGGGCACACAACAGGGGGCCAAGGGTGGGGGTCACTGGGGGCGGCAGCAGACCCTGGCCCCGCATGCCCTCCATGCCTGCCATACTAGCGCATGGCCCCACCTGGCCCATGCGGCATGCGGTGGACATTGGTGATGAGGGCGTCATAGTAGCCCCGCACCCCCTCCTCCCCCGCAGGGCAGTAAGCGGCCAGCACCTGGGTGTGCTTCATCAGGGCTGGGCAGTCAGAGTCCTGGGCGGCCCTGTGGGGCAGGTGGGGGGCAAGGGGTGGGGGCGGGGACAGGGACCCGGCCAGGCTGTCTCCTGTGCGGCGAGCGCTAGGATGGGTGGGCACAAGAGCTGAGGTGCCCTTGCCTTGCAGACAAGCGAATGCGGCTGGCAGCCTGGTAGGCAGGGACGTGCTCCACCATGCCATCAGCAGCATACACCACCCGCAGGTACGGAGGTGCAGTGGGAGAGTCCCTAACTACTTCGGTTGCATCCAGCTTCACTTCCCACCACGCCCCGTCGCCCAAATGCTGGCAGTCCAGGCCCACACCGGCTGCAACCTCCATAGTCGGGCACCCGCTGCCTCCAAACAGGTTTGCGGCCATGCGCCTGGCGCAGCCGCTGCGGGCTGCGGGCTGTGCGCAATTGAGCGCTGGTTCGCTAACGCGCTAATGCGCTCGCAAGGTTTTGCCGATGTGCATATAGGAGCTGTGTCTCATTCAGCACAACGGGTCGCGAGTGTGCAATCGACAGTGTGGGACATTTGTTGCTTTGGCGACATGGCCTGCATGTCGTCGTAAACCAAGAAACTGAGTGTGGCCGGGAGACGATGGGCTGCAGCTTCAAGGCTGATTGATGCATCTGTCTAACGTAGCTATCAGCGCTTCATCAATAATCTTTGCGTTTGTCTACAAGCGGCCAGTGGCAACGCCGCATGTCAGCAACCCCTCTGCCCTGCACTTTTGTCCTTATCTTGTTGATAACCCCTTTACTGCTACCACCCAGTCCACAAGGCGTTGCTCACATCATGTCAGAGTCTTACACTGCCGCTACTGCTGTGGTGCTCCCACCCTGTGCTGCTGCCCTCCGTGTGCCTTGCCGTGCACCTCGTCGGACGTGCCACTGAAAGGAGTGAGACGCAATCCAACGTTGCTCAGGGGCAGTCAAGCTGAACGAATCGATGTAGTTCAGTTGGTCAAGACCAATGACGGTTACATGTGACAAGAACATGACACAGACTAGGTATAGCATTTGGTGCACTATGGCAGCGGTGCAGAAGGTCCCGCAGCTGGTGTTACCAAATGAGGCAATCTGTCGCTTCACATACCCTTGGTCACTGCCTCAACACCAACCACAACCGTCCCGTTTTCAGGGGATCTCTTGTTAGCAAGAAAGCAAGGGCACTGTCACACCCCTCACCCTTTGGCATGCAAGCAGGAGGGAGACCAAGTAGCACCCTCCTCCCCCTGATCCTCCCCACCTCGAACATCCCAACCACCCTAGCTTCATCAGCCAGCACGCCCACCCCCATCCGTTTGCCTTCAGCCGCTGCCAGCTGTGGCCATCCACCAGCAAGGCCTCGACCTGACCCCTAGCTGGGCCCTTGCTCCCTCCCTCCCTCCCCTGGCCTTGCCCAGCCCCCACCACCTCCCAGCCCAGCCCCGACCCAGTGTCCCTGTTGTCGGCCTTCACATCACTGCTGCCGCTGCTGCACCCTGGACACAGGACAAGGACGGGCAGAGCCAAAGGCCAGGGGGAACACAGGCCAGCTGGCACTGGGTCCTGCCTGCCTGCAGGCTTCCTGACAGCTTAAAGCCTGCAGCCTGACAGCCTCCGGCAGTAGAGCGCCTGGAGCCTCTGCCCTGCAGCCTGACAGCCTCTGGCTCGGAGCCTTTGGTCTGCAACCGCCAGCCTCCAGCCGCCAGCCGCCAGCCTCCAGCTGCCAGCCCCCCAGCCGCCAGCCTGCAGGCGCTCAACTACCTCCAGCCAGGCGCCACCTCCTCAGGGTCCACCTCCTCAGCTCCTCACTGAAGGCTGGGCAGGCAAGGGGCCTGCGTCCCCCCCCGCCCGCCCCCCCCCCTTCCCCTCTTACGCCGGTGCAGGGCCAGCAGGCGGCTTGAGCACGAAGTCCTGGCCCTTGACGATCTGCGCCTTGAGCTCCGGCAGCATGGCCTCGAACTGCTGCTGCTCCCAGGCGTCAAGGCTGCCCAGGCCCAGCACCTGGCTCACCCCCTGGGGGCCCAGCAGCACCTTGGTGGCGAAGAAAGGGGTGTCCGGGACAACCTGGGGGCAGGGGGGAGGGGGGCCAGGGGGCCAGGTGCAGGGGGGGAGTGAGGCAGGGGGGGAGCAGGTGCAAGGGGGGGAAGGGGGGAGGCTGCCAGGGGGTGAGGGGGAGTATGGCAAAAAGGCTGCAATGCTGAGTAACCTGACACCCTCCCCCCTTCCTGCCCCTAGCCCCCCCAGCCATGTGCTTGCCCCCCTGTCCTTACCCCTCGACCCCACCCTAGTCGCCCTCCAGGGACCCCCCCAGCCTTTGCGCTTGCCCCTCCACACCGCCAGCTCTGGCCCCCCACCCCTGCCCCAGTAACGTCTGCCCCAGTGACGCGCGCCCCCTGGCCCACCTCTGACTGCACGAAGGCGCACTCGTAGATGTTTGGCTCCCCGTTGAGGCCCAGCAGCGTGCTCTCCGCCATGCGGGCCGCAGCGTAGGCCATGGACAGCGTGGCGCTGCCCTTGCCTGCACGCACCGCACAGCACCTGCACGGCCTGGAAGCCTGACCAGGGGTGGGGTGGGGTGGGGTGGGGTGGGGTGGGGTGGGGTGGGGTGGGGTGGGGTGGGGTGGGGTGGGGTGGGGTGGGGTGGGGTGGGGTGGGGTGGGGTGGGGTGGGGTGGGGTGGGGTGGGGTGGGGTGGGGTGGGGTGGGGTGGGGTGGGGTGGGGTGGGGTGGGGTGGGGTGGGGTGGGGTGGGGTGGGGTGGGGTGGGGTGGGGTGGGGTGGGGTGGGGTGGGGTGGGGTGGGGTGGGGTGGGGCTGGGGTGGGGCTGGGGTGGGGTGGGGCAATGAGGGTGGCCCATGAGGGTATTCCTGGCAGAGCTTGCGCCTGGTTACAGGTACGCCGGCCAGGCAGTACTGGGCCCCATGGTGGAGGGTGGGGTCCAGGACCACTGCCTAGTGGTGCTTTGCCTGTGCTCATGCCCAAGGTGTGGTTTTGGGGGGTGGGAGGCGCATGCAAGGGTGTAGGTGTGGGTGTGGGTAGGATGGGGTCTGGGTGGAGGCCTTAGGCACAGTTGACGATGGCAGTGCGGGAGGGGGGCGGGCGGGGGAGGGAGGCCAGCCCCCAGGGTCACTTGCCTGCCTTTGCCTCCACCACCACAGTGCCAGCATTCTGGATCTTCTCCGTCATCACCTTCTTCTCGGCTTCGCTGAAGGTAACGGGAGGCGTGGCCTGCAGCGCCAGGTCAGCAGCGCCAGGTCAGCAGCGGTGGCTGCCAAGCTTGCGCAGCCGGCAGCCTCAGCCTTAGGGTCAGGCTGAGAGCAGGGTCAGGGTCAGGGTCAGGGTCAGATGAGTATGAGGTTGGCCTAGTGGTTGAGCCTTGAGGGGCTGCGCAGTAGCCAAAGGGTCAGTGGTGCGCCCCATTGCGGGCAGGAAGCGGGCCGTGGCAGGCATTAGGGCATCAGGAGGCAGGAGGGAGGGTGGCAGGAGGGAGGGTGGCAGGAGGGAGGGTGGCAGGAGGGAGGGTGGCAGGAGGGAGGAGGGAGGGTGGCAGGAGGGAGGAGGGAGGGTGGCAGGAGGGTGCAGCACCTGGGACAGCAGGGGGAGGATGGTGATGCCCGCATGGCCCCCAATGACTGGCACGTCCACGTCCTTCATGTCCAGCCCCTTGGCCTCTGACACAAAGGTGTTGGCGCGCACCTGACACGACAACAAGGCACGTATGGTGATTGCAGCCAGAGCATGGTACAACAGTAGGGCAGCAGGGAGAGGGGGAGTAGACCCTTTGAACCTGCGTTTAAGCAGCAGGGGGGAGAGGGGGAGTAGCTACCAGGGGGCCTGGCCTACAGGGGTGCAGCAGCCCAGGGCGCTCAGGGGGGGCAGTCCTTGGGGGTGGGGGCCAGAGGGTGGCAAGCACCCAGGCACCTAGACGGCAGGGGGGAGGTGCGGGGTGGGGTGAGGGGTGAGGTTAAGGCGCATGAGACCATGAGGTGGGCTGCTGCTGCCAGGCCCTGAGTGGCCCTCAGGAGCCTCAGGGGGTGGGTCCGCACACCAGGCTGGCAGGCAAGGCTGGCTGAGGCGAGCAGGCGGCAGCAACAGCCTGTGTGCAGCACAGCATTTGCCTGGAGCTGCCTGGCAAGAGCAGACATGGCGTGTGACAGCAACGCAGTGGCAGCTCCAGCACTTGGTGGTGGTCCATAGGTGGGTGAGGCCAAGCTGCTTGGGTGCCACGCGTCAATGACTGGACGAGGCTAAGGAAGGGCGGAGATGTCCCCTCCAGTGGGTTGAGGCGGCAGAGTGCTGTATGGGCGGTGGCAGCTGTAGGGAGTGGCACTGGCCCTCAGCAGGTGGAACTGCAGGCCTGCCTCACACAGCTGCCCTCATGCTGCCGGAGACGCATGGAGACGGGCTCCTCCCCAAGCACTGCCTGCTGCCCTGGCTAAGCTAGTCACGCCTTGCCCACCAAGCCGTGCAGCTAGGTGCTCTCGCCACCCCCTGCCCCTGAACCTACCCACGCCTCTGCCTTGGCGGCAGGTGCCAATGAGAGGCAGCCAGGCGGGGAGGCAGGCAAGAGTGTATGTGGTGGTGTAGGTGGGCAGAACCTGTTAGACAGGTAGGGGAGGAGGTGGCCAAGATGTGACAGCTGGACAAGGCTGGGTGACGCAATCATGGCAGGGGGCAGGGGGTGAGGGGTCCTCCTTTGGGGGACTGCTGCGCACCACGTCCAGGGTTGTCACACCCAACACTTTGCGCGGGTCGTAGCACCCAGCCTTCTTTAGGGTCTCAGCCGCGATGGGCACAGTAGAGTTCACGGGGTTGGTCACGATCTCGATGATCGCCTGCGTGGCACAGCAACTCGGGATGGGCCGCAGGGGGAGGGGCCGCAGGCGAGGCAGGGCGAGCGTGCGGGTGCGAGGTGTGCCGTCTTGGTGTGCCAGCGGGACGGAGCGGGCGGGAGAAGGTGCGCACCGAGGGAGAGTTCTTTGCCACGGCCTCCACCAGAGCCTTGACAATGCCCGCATTGACGTTGAACAGGTCGTCGCGGGTCATGCCAGGCTTGCGCGGCACGCCGGCAGGAATCACGACTAGCTCTGCGCCTTTCAAGCAGGCTGCGAGCTGATCTGGGCCGGTATAGGCAGCCACCTGCGAGGTGAGCGAGTGCCGATGTGGCACACAGGCGGGCGATATTTCGTTGACTCACGTCGCACCTTTACGGGAGTATTGCAATGCGAAATGTCCGCTGCCACGCCCTCGACATTTGCAATATCGTACAGCGCCAGCTCCGTAACAAGCTTGTTCATCTGCACCTCGGGAACTCCTGGCACTCAGTCTACGAGCTCAAGACAACTGGGTGGCGCCATCTTCGCTTTGTACCTTGAGCAGCAGCGCCAGGGGCTGGCCGATGCCCCCTCCGGCGCCAAGCAGAGCAACCTTGCGGGCCTCAACCGACACCGTGCTGCGGCGACTTCTGCCAATGCGGAGAGCAGGAGCTGCACTGCGGACGGCATTGCGAGCGGTACCTGTAAGACAGCGCACACCAATCGGCTTGATCGCATAAGATCGTGGCCGTGAAGGCGACAGCTAGCCGCACCTGAAACGCGCTGGACCTGCATTCTTGCTGAATGATCCGCGAATGGCGAGACCAGGGACGAAGTAGTGGGAGCGCATGAGCATGGTACACATGATGTTGTCATGACAGTTCATGTGGACGCCAGTGCTGCTTAAAGTATGTTCTAAACGCTTGTTCAGGTGTATAACCCGCCAAATAACGTGATGGCATCCATTCGCCATAACTTCAATGCACCGACTTTACTTTTAGGCTGGAGCTACAGTTGGGGCTGGGGCTGGAGCTAGGCCTCAAGCTGGGACTGGGCGTTGTTGGTCTCGTCGATGCAAACGATGCAATCGTGCAAATTGCAGTGCTCATGCATTATTGTACCTCGCAAGTCATTTAGAGCTAGCAATGAAGCAATAGAGCTTCGATGGGCAACGAGGCCAGTCGAGCTGAAAATGGTTTTAAAGATGTCTTCAATCCTGAGAGGCCCACAGCCAGCCCATCACCCACGTGCTACAGATAGCTTGGGTTGTCCCACAGCTCGTCTTCCTGCATGGGATGGCATGGGACGGCATGGGATACCAGCATGGGTGCACGCGGACTGGCTGGGCTGCGACCCCGGCAAGACCAACATGGCGACAGTGGCCCACGAGGAGCGGTACCCCTCCGGCGCTGTGAAGTCCGTGTGGCAGCGCAGCCTGACTGCGGGGCAGTACTACCGGCAGAGCGGCATCACGGAGCACGCCAAGGTGTCCAAGGTCTGGATGGCCGGCATCAAGCCTCAGCACGATGAGCTGTCGCAAGTCACCAACTACACCGCCTCGCTGCAGCGGTACCGCGAGTACGCTGCCACGACGCTGTCGACCTGGCCGGCCATGTGGGCCGAGCTGTCCAAGCGGCGCTGGTCCAACGCCAGGTTCCGGCTGTACGGAGGCAAGCAGCGCACGGTGGCCAAGTTCTGGGCTGAGGTGAGTAGGCCGTACCCGACGTTGAGTGCCAGTATGTGTGCTCTCAGTGCTTGTCTTTGCCTGCTTGACCTGAGCTCACAATGTGTCTCTCCTTGTGTGCCTTGGCTGCAGACTGTCAAGGGTGCCAGGGTACGCTGCAACTCGGCTGCCACAGGTCGCCCCCTGGCCCTGGCCTATGGGGCAGCAGGCTTCAGTGGCAGTGGCAGCATTGGCAGCAAGGGCGTGCCTGTCAAGCAGATGCAACGGGAGGCATGCAAGCAGTTCCCTGGGCGTGTGGTGCTGGTGCATGAGTTTCGTACCAGCCGGGTCAGCTCTGCCCGCACCAACGTGGTGCAGGGCCAGGCAGAGTCCTTCCGGTGAGAGACCTCAGGTGCATTTGCATTGTAGGAGTGGAGTCATTACATAGCTGTAGAATGATATCGCACACATCAGCCTGACACTTGGTTTGGCAAGGAAGGCTCGTGACAAGTGAGCGTGGACATATGTTGCCTTGCAGGTGGCTGTACCCGGTGCGCAGCATGGCGAAGCGGTCCCGGATCCGGGGCTTGATGTGCTCTACAAGCAATGTCATCAAGCGCAGGTTCTACGACCGAGACGTGTCAGCCGCGCTGAACATCCGCCCGCATTGCAGCCGGGCCGGGCCGCCCTCGCGAGCTCAGCAGCTGGCTGGGCCGCCCAGCCATGCCTAACCCAGGCAGGCCAGGCCAGGAGTGGGTGCAAGTGCGCGACAAGGGGCCTGCTGCGGAAGTGGCAGCGGCGGCACCAGCGGCAGCGATAGTGACATGTGTATCATGCCATGAGCCAAACAAACAAACAATACTATTGCCCCTTACAAAGGGGATGTGTGTGCGCTAGAGTGTGCATAGGGTAGGGCTCTAGCGAATAGGTTGGGGACACAGTCCCGACTCCTAGGTTAGGGACACACACCGGTCTCTCACTGCTGTGGAGAAGTGTAGGGGCTCCACAGGGGATAGGGATACAGCATGGTTGATATATCCATTCAGATATATCTACTGTCATACAGGTAGTTGTATGGCAGAGCTGTCTTCAATCCATGCAAAATGCATTGCTCATGCATTATTGTACCTCGCAAGTAGCTAAGAGCATGTAGAGCTAGCAATGAAGCAATAAAGCTTCGATGGGCAACGAGGCCAGTCGAGCTGAGAATGGCTTTAAAGACGTTTTCAATCCATATCCCGCTCCGCCCCCCAAACCACCGACGGCCCCTGCGCAAGAAGCTGATCCTGCACCTGCACCAAAACCCGCAAAATCGCGGCCTGCGTCAGCTTTTGGCAGGCGCAAAGGCGAGCTAAGCCCCGCAGCGCAGCGCTTGGCAGACAAGAAGGCTGGTAGCAATGCGTGGCTACATATAAATCAATCGAAAGTTGCAAGCACCGCTGAGCGTCGCGGATTGCCGGGAAATGTTAGACCCAGCACCGCGCAGCCTGCAAGGGGCCTGGCTGATGAGGTGCGTGCTGCGAATTGCCTAGTTTTGCATGCGACATGTTGGGCAACAGCAACTTGTCGGTCCAGTTTGGTTCAGCTGCCGGGAAGCCTCTTCAGATGTCCTGAGCATCAGCTGGTAGCCAATTCCTGCACCTTGGATGCTGCAGATGGGTTCGTTGCTGGTGAGTCATCCTGACAGCAAGCAGCCCACAGCGGAAGAAAAGCTGGAAGAGAAAAAAGCAGAGTTTGCAGCTAAAATCTCAAGCCTCATCAGCAGAGGCGTCAGCAAGTGGGTACTGTGGTGACAGCAGGTCTGGTGCCACTGGGCAGGTCTACACCAGTCCCACACCACATGCCTCTACCCCTCTCATAGCGCATATGCAAGTAGTGTCTCCTTCTTGCATGAGTCTCGGGCTTCATGTGCCAGACTGTCTTTCAATCAGTGAGGAAGGGCTACTAAGATGACAACCGTTAGGCCGCCAGCTGCCCCACACTGCCCGCCACCACCTGCCCCACACTGTGCTTATGCCACAGGGTGCCAGCGGATATGCACCTGCCCAAGGTGCCAGTGCTGCCCCCCAGGGCGCCGGAGGTTCCAGCCGCTGTGAAAGCCAGCTGGTCCAGCAAGCTGCAGGCCAGCCGCAGCGCTGTGATGGCGAGTGTGACCAAACGCCTAGGCCAGGAAAAGGTGTATGAGCCCTTGTCTCAGGTTGGTGTGCGGAGGCACAGAGGCAGCAGGGGGCGCAGGGACAGCCAGGGATGGCCAGGTACCAGCAAAGGTGGCAAGGGGGACCAGGGGAGGCCAGGCACGTGCAGGGGTGTGTGGGGAGCAGCAGCAACTCCCCTCAGCTGCACTGGGATGTGTCTCATGGTCTGCTATGTGTCCTACCCATTCGCTGCTGCTGCAATTGCTGCTGCCCGCCTTGCTCTGTGTCCCTGCTGCTGCCAAGTGGCCTGCTGCTGGGTCGCTTAGCTGCTGCCCTACCCTGCTGCTTGGCCCCTGCTGCTGCTACTGCTGCTGCTGCTGCTGCTGCTGCCCCTCCCCTCTACCCTCTGCTGCTGTTGTGTGTAGGAGGAGCTAGGTGTGGCGGTGCAGACGTCCCTGGGCTCCACCCTGGACGTGTTTGCGGGCCTGCAGGGCACACTGAGCAGCGTGGTGCAGCAGGGTGGGTGGGTGAGTGGGTGGGTCAGGCCTTGCCGCCAGGCCTGGGTCTGCTGTCCCCGGCCAGCCTGTACACTGTGATTGACCCACTTGGGCTCCAGTTCATAGGCAGGGGCTTGCCCATCTTCCAAGGGGTGCCTCTACAGCCAACTCCACAGCTTGCTACAGCTGGCCGGGTAGCCGCCTCTACAGGGCCACCCTTTCCCAGCCTACAGGCCCCCATGCACACAGGCCCACCTACAGGCACACAGGCACACAGGCCCACCTACCGCTGCCTCGTAGCAGCCCTTGCCTGATCCAGGCCTCGATGCAACCCTGGCCTCAGCTGGCCGCCTCTACTGGGCCACCCCTTCCCAGCCTGCCTTTCCATGCCTGACAGGCACACAGCGCCCATCACTGCACTGACACCTGGGCTGCTGGCTGCTGGCCCACTCCTGCTATGCTGCTGGTAGTCTAGCTTGGTTGTAAGTGTGGGGGCTGGGGCTGCAGCTGAAAATGTGGGCTGCTGAGCCTGGCCAGCTGGCTGGTGGAGGTTACTGCCTATGGTGCCTTGTCTGCCATGGCCATTTGAGAGTGGGCTGCTTGGCACTGATGGGTTGCTGACTGCGTTCAGGGGTGGCAGGGACCGCCCTGCCTGCCTGACAGCTGGCCTGCTGGCCTGACATGCTGGTGCTGGCGCTCAGTTGCACTGCAGGCATGCCTAGGTAGCCTAGCTTGGCTGTAGGTGTGAGGCCTGGGGCAGGCCTGCATCCTCAGGGTCTCCTCCAACATGCTGTCAAGTGTGAAGCGAGGAGCGATGGCACGGGAGGCACTGCCACCCAGGGCCCTGTCTACCACGGCCTGTTTGTCAGGGAGTGCTTGTCGCAGGCGGCTGGCCCTGTGCTGGCTTGCGTGCAGGGGTGGGTGAGGAGACCCTGCAGCAGGTGTTGCAGGCGGCGGCTGACACAAAACACCTCACGGTGCAGGAGAAGTGGGCGCTGGTCAGGCATGCGGCGGAGCAGGTGCTGCAGGTGAGGCATGGCTGGGAGGAGCGGTGGGAGAGGCTCAAGTTACCAGCAGTGGGAGCAGAGGCAGCAGTGGCAGCATTGGGAGCAGCGGCAGCAGCGGCAGCATGCGCACCATCAGTGAGCGGAGGGAGAGCAGCAGTAGATGTGTGCATTTGGCATGAACATGTGCACCTCCTCCACAGCGGTAGCAGCTGAGACGCATGACTTAGGCACCTGCATGACCCACACCCCTTCATTTCTCACTCCCTTCACCAGCCTACACAGATAAATGCCTAAGTTGAGCCACCCCGTTTCTCGTGTTCTCTTGATTCTTTACCGAAAGCCCCCGTTTTTTTTCCGCGCATCGCGTTCTTAAGTGGTTACTAGGGTGGTTGTCGGGCCGCGTCATGTTTGCGCGTTGTGGGAGGAGAGATCTCAACACTGCCGGGACCGCCGGTTTTCATACCTCATCCGGAGTTAAGTCCCGGCCGCGACTACCAGGAGCGTTTCGGGAAGCTTCCTCAACGCTCCTAGATACCTTGGTGGGTAACAAAGATGGTGCAGTCGGTGCGCTGTGTCAAATGTGCGGCTGTCCGGCGGTAGCGCTTGCCATGTTGGGCGGAAATTTTTGCATGTAGCAAAAATGGCTTTTCTACTTGCAGAGCTCAGGCCCCGGCCCTTGCTCAGATAATCACCGCTTCTGCCACACGCGCTAGGAGGTCCAGCAAAGCTTCTAACGGGGCACGCCACAGGGCTAGCATGCTTGCAGCCGCCGCTCGGGCCCTCTTCAAGTACAAGAGGGGGGCTGCGCGCCCTTCTGTGCGTGCTGTGGCTAAACAGCATGGCGTCCCCCGCTCCACCCTCAGCGACTTTATCAACATGGGGGGTAGGGTTGCTACAAGGGGAGACCGACAGCTTTGACTGAGGCAGAGGAGATGCAGCTGGTCAGCATTGTCAAGGGGGCCCAAGCGCAGGGTAGGGGGGTGACCAGATTGGACCTCCTTGGAGCAGTGCAGTGGGCCTGCGAGGTCCGTGTGAGCAAGGGCCTGCCACACTTCTTCCCTAATGCAAGCCCGAGCAGCAAATGAAGCCATTGGAATAATAATGAATTTATTAATATGAATTAATATTGAAATAAAACCATACTAAACGAAGCCATTGAAGCGTGCGTTTGCCAAGACGGGCCTATAACCCCCCAACAAGGAGCAGCTGCTGGCAGCTGCCAAAGCCTCCATCCAAGCTGGCAAGAGCATGGCGACTCTAGCACCATGGAATTGCCTAAATGTGACCAACGATATGATGGATGCAGCTGTTAGTTGCTCAATGGAGGAGCAACCTCCGTTGTATTTCCGGGCAGTGGACCAGTTCTACAACAGGCAGGAGCTGGAAGAGCAGGTTTCCATGAGGGCAGCGAAGTATGGCGGAGGGGCTCGCGTGTAGGGGGGGGGGCACATCGTGATGCTTTCACTTTCGACTCACAACACAGCTTTTATGTGAATTTTTGGTGCCATCAGGGCCTCAACTCCATAGTAATGACATGCCTGAAGTGGGGGTAGCAAGTGTCTGTGAGAGTTGGCTGTGAAGGGGCTGACTCAACTTAGGTTACTTTAGTTTGAAAACCCATATTTTCGGGTGGGCTCCACTTTCCGGGCTGCAGCTGCCCAACCACTTTGACTCGTGAAACAACATGGGCACTGACGGGTAGTAGACTCAAAGCTCTACACGTGGGTATGAGTTGCTTGCCGAGCAGCCAACCCGTTGTGAGACTACACTGTTTTCTGGAACAAAGTGGCTCAACTTAGGCATTTATCTGTGTATATCTGTCACTGCCCCGCCCTGCCTCCCCACTACCCAGCTTACCCTGCCCTCCATCACCCAGCCCCGGGCTCCAAGGTCCAACTCTCCCCTGACCCCTACGCTGACCCTGCCTCATAACAGCCCTTGCCTGACCCTGGCCCAGCCTCAATCCAGCCCTGGCCTGATCCTGACCCTGCCTTGACCCTGACCCAGCCCTGGCCTGATCCTGACCCTGCCTTGACCCTGACACAGCCCTGGCCTGATCTAGCCCTGGCCTGACTCTGGCCTGACCCCGACCCTAGCCTGACCCAGCCCTGGCTTGGGCCCCCCACCAGGTGTACACCAACCGCTCTAACGCTCGCTGGGTGGAGAGCCAGCGCTGGGGCCCTGCCCAGGTGCTGGATGCCACTGCCACCTCAGCCTCAGGTGAGCCTCCCTGCAGGCTGTACAGTCAGCAGCAGCAGCAGCAGCACAGCCTCCAGCTCCAGCCTCATTGCTATCAGCACCACCACCTCCATCTCACCGCCTCAAACACAAGCACCGGCACGGTCACCAGGTGTAGCCCTGATACTGCCACTGGCGCCAGCCCTGTCACTGCCTGCATCCAACCCACTACTGGCACCGCTGCTGGCACGGCTTCCAGCACTGACTCAGGCACTGCCGCCCCACTGCTGCCCGCTTGCAGTGTATGCCAGCGCAGTGGACGCCGCCCTGAACCAAGGCCAGGTGGCGCTGCTGTTCATTGATGATGGCCGGCTGGTGGAGGGCGGGGACAGCCCCACTGAGGTAAGGTCACATGGCAGCAGCCCGAGGTGCGAGGGCAGGTGGGAGGGCAGGTGGAAGGGCAGGTGGGAGGGCAGGTGGGAGGGCAGGTGGGAGGGCAGGTGGAAGGGCAGGTGGGAGGGCGGACTTGGGTTATTCAGATCACCTCACTGCCTGCCTCCTCGCTGCCTTGACTTGGTCTAAGCAGATCACATCTTTGCTGTCCACGGACCTTTGGCAGGCCATCAAGGCCCTGGCGCCACACAAGGTGCGGGGCAAGGACTCGAACCCGTCACCTCACATGCCCTCCCACCTCACCCCACCTTGCTGCTTTTGCCCCTACCTTGAGCACCACCTCGCTCTCCCCTCTGCAGCCATACGCGCCCCTGCAACCCCAATGGGCACCCTCTACTTGTTTGTGCTATCTGCTACAAGCCTTGGCTTCAGTTGCCTGCCTGCTTCCCTGCTGTCCCCCTTGCCCTCCACCAGATACGTAGAGCATAAGGATCACTGTACTGCACACCTGTGGCAGAGATGCCAGGTGTTGGCCAGCTTACTTGCCCCTCAAAAGCCACCTGCCACCTTGCTTGCCTCCACTCCCACCTGCCTGCCCTCCCACCTGCTCGCCTGCTTTGACCCTAACCCTTCATTTACCCCTGTCTTGCCCGCCAGCCTGCCGCCAGCCTTGCCCCCCTCCCTGGCTACTCCCCAGGTGCCTAGTGGACACCGTCTGGAGCGGTTGAGCGTGTTGGGGCGCCACCTGCTGCACGCCTCTGTCAGCATGGACCTGGGCTACGGGGCGGCTGCCCTGCGCAACCTCAGGGTGGTGGTGGCCGTGGACCAGGAGCAGGAGCAGTTCCTGGTGGGGGAGCTCAAGGCATGGACCTTCTTTGGGCTGTGAGTGTGGTTGCGGGTGCAATACTGCCATCCCGACTGGCCTTTTTTACCCCCTTTTTGATTCCCTCTGATTACCAGCTCCCCTCCTTCCCTCCTCCTCCTTCCTCTTTGTCAACCCGCTCCACCCTCCAGCTTGAACCCCTGGCTTCCACCGCCTTTAACACGCTTTCTGGTCTCCTTTCACCCACTTCCACCCCCTTCTATCTCCTCTCATACCCCTTTCACCCCCGTTCCACCCTCCTCGCCCTGCTTGCTACCCCCCAGCCCCCACCCTCTTCACCCCCGCTTCACCACGGCACCCCTTCACCCCTGCAGAGACCCCAAAAACCTGGTGGTCCTGCCGCTGCCCCGCTTCTATGGCTTTGTTCAGGTAATGACCTGGCAGCCACACAAGCAGCGGTCACCAACCCTGCCATGCCCTCCACCTATACCCCACCCGCCGGGCCTCACTCGCATCTCACCACTGTCACCTTGTCCACCCTAACCCAGGCACAGGTCACCACCAAACCCACCATCAGCCTTGTGCCGTGTTTAATAAACCTCCTGTTTAGCTTAGTCAGGTACACCATCAGCAAGGCTGCCCTTGTGCCAAGCAAGGTTGCATCGCCTAGTCAGGCGCTGGGCAGTGGGCCAGTGGGGTCGTCATCACCCATGTGTTCACCTCACTGCATCCCCTGTGGGCCCCCTATGCCCCATGGCACTGTTTTGGTGTCCCCTGCGCCACCATGACCCTGGGCCATGTCCCACCCTGGTGGCCGCAGGATTTGAAGCAGGACACGCTGGCCCATGTGCGCGCCTCCTCCCGCCTCATGCTGGGCACAGGCTACGCCATGCACCTGCTCAACAGCCCGGCCCAGGCCTACACCCTGGACAGCGGGGCCTGCAACCCCGCCTGCCTCCCTGGTGGGTGCTGTGGGGGGCCTGCGATGATGATGGCCGCAGTCGCATGCCGGCTCTGTGGGTGGGTGCTCTGGGGTATTGATCCCACAGCTGAGCCATGCAGCCTCTTTGCGGCAGAATGTGTTGAAGGGGTCTGGGCATGGCTTGAGGACAAGCAGCTTATAGGGGTCCAGGCAGGGAGGAAGCATGTGGTGGGATGGGGCCTGGGGAGGCGGGGGGCTCGGGCACTTACTGGCGCTGTTCACTCTTATTGTGATGCACCATGATGATCAAGCACGGCGCTGCTGCTGCTGCTGCTGCTGCTGCTGCCGCCCCAGCCCCAGCCCCAGCCCCAGCCCCAGCCCCAGCCCCAGCCCCAGCCCCA
>JASKMD010000021.1:518539-521039 GCA_030144725.1 Haematococcus lacustris | reverse complement strand
GCCTTGTGCCTTGCACCTGCCTAGGCTGTCAACCCCCAACCCCTAATGTTTGGTCAGTCTGGCAGAGCAGATGCAGCCTTGTACCCTGTCCTGGTGATCCTGCTCCCCCCCGCGGCCCTCTGCACCTCACTAGGCACCTGCACCCCTCAAAGAGCAGACGTCTGCCATGCAGGGTGTTGCTCAAGGCAGGCTAGCTAATGCCATCACTGCTGTCATTGGGTCTGCTGACAGCCATGGCGGGCTGACCCCGACTCCTGCCCCTGACCCCAGCCGCTGACCCCTGACCCCTGATCCTGACTCCTGAACCTGAACCTGACCCCTTTGATTTGTTGAGATATTTATTGCTCTGGGTGGGTGAGCAGCCTGGGATGCATCACAGGCCCAGCCTACCATCCAATCTCCTCCCATCTTCCCCTTCCCTTCCCTGGGCATGGACAGTTAAACCAGCGGGAGGTCAAGCTCACCCCCACCCCCACCTGCAAAACAATTCTCCCCACCAGACACCCCCTCACCCCTGATCCAGCCTGCCTCCTCCCCCTTGGCCCCTCCCTCTCTCTTTTCCCCTTCTCCACAGCCACATTTGACATCGCGGATCTGACCACCTTCCCTGATGCCCGCTGCGCCGCCATACTCGGAAAGGGCGCTCGAGGGCCTCCCCTGTCAGAGGTGGTGTACGGCAGGGCCTGGCTGGCTCAGGCTGCCGCGGCCCTTGAGGCCCAGGACAAGGTGAGGAGGGCCGCCCCTGGCTGGCCTCAGCTCCTGCTTCTGCTGCGTCCCTACTCCTGCTTCTGCTGTTCCTGCTTCTCCTGCATCTGCTGCCACCCCCCTCACAGTGTCCCTCACAGTGTGGGGTCAAGGGTGGGTGCAAGAGCACGGGCAAGAGTTTGCACTGCATCGAGTTAGTGGAATGGTGCAGCCACGCAAGGAGTGGCCAAGCTCCTCTCTTCCGTGTCATCCGTCGTTTGTTTGCCAATGTGCGCAAGGGTGCTGTGCAGCCAGCAGCCCTCTGCCTCATGCCGTCTGCAGGTTAATGAATTCCGTCAGAGAGCAATCGACTTGGTGCACGCGGAGCTGCTGGGCGACAGTCCGACCAGGGCGCTCCGCTCCCTGGCGACTATCCCCGGGGCGGCGCCCGCGTCGACCCATGTGGAGCTGACGCCCCGGTGTTGCAGCATGCCCAGCAGCCCCACTCGGTTTCGAGAGCGCAAGCAGGGTGGGTGCGAGTCTTCACCATGCCAGCCCTCAGTGACTAGGAGCTCGCTCTGCAGGTCCCAGGTTCGAATCCTGGTGGGTGCACACGCTGGACCTCGTTGGCAAACCTCTGTCTAACTGCACACGGGCTCTTCAGCCATTGCTGGCTCCCTCATTGGACCTCTTATGAAGGGTCTGGCCTCGCCGCTAACGACTAGCAGATCCGAGTACACGCAGTCAGGGGCATCAGGCCTCAGGAGCGTACCAGTGGCTGGGCAGGGCCTGAGCGCCACCTTACCTCTCAGCCTCAGAGCCCCTTGGCACAGCACAACACCAAAAGAGGCCCAGTGCAGTGCACACCACACGGCCTTCTGCCATCTTGTTCATCACCAGTCATCCAGCAACATGTGAAATATGTAAAGGCTACTATATCTACAAACAAATGTTCATCTCCCTAACTGAACTCCTGGACCCTGTGCACCCGTACCAGGTCCTGGTTCAAAGGTCTTGGTACCAGGTTCAAGTCCCGACAAGGCCCTGTGTCACAGCTCCCCACCGCCCTTGCTCCCCCTGCATGCTCCATCAGGCCTGCAGGTGCTGCTGCTGTTGGCGCCTGAGCACCGCGGCCTGGCCCGCAGCGCCCTGAAGCTGGCCCGCCTGTTCATCCAGCACATCGTGGACCGGCTGCATGTGGTGGTCATCGCAGCAGCCAATGACAGCAAGGACCTTGCCCAGCAAGCATTGAACGAGGTGGGCTGGGCTGGGCTGGGCTGGGCTGGGCTGGGCTGGGCTGGGCTGAGCTGGGCTGGGCTGGGCTGGGCTGGGCTGGGCTGGGCTGGCAGGTGGCAGGTGGCAGGTGGCAGGTGGGGCGCATGTGACGGGGTGATGAGGCGCAGCACAATGAGGTGGCAAAGGAGAGAGGGGTCCGAGGCACAGAGGGGGTTTAATGGTGTCAAATGAAGATAAGCACAACGCTGTATCAAGTGTGGCAGTGTGGCAGGCTCATGCTTGCCCCTGCCTGCTTCCACCTCCACCCAGCGCACGACTGAATGGAGTTAGAGTCAAGCCGACTTCAACTCCCTTGGGGATGACAGGGACCAGTGTCTCGTACCCCTCGCAAGCCTGCTGGCCCTTGCACCACACCATGTATGCAATCAGCAGGGGGCCCCCCCTCACCTTCACACAAGGACGCAACCGACCTTGGCCCGAATGCCACTAGCAGCTGACAGCTTACTCAGTTCACCAGGCAACTAGCCAGTCAAGTCAGGTAGCCAGCACGCATGCCTGACTCTGGCCTTACAAGGCTGCT